>PVHP010000243.1:0-174968 GCA_004024765.1 Zapus hudsonius
GGGCTTATGGGGGTTATAAGCCAGCTTCCCCTTGCCAGTGTTTGGCACACCTTCCTGCCGCTGTTTGCAGTGCTGAGGCAGAGGTGATGTCCAGCCCTCTGCTCATGCCATCGTTTTCCCTGCCAGAATGGAGTCTCCCCTCGAGTCCGTAAGCCAAATAAACCCATTCCTCTACAAGCCGCTTTTGTTTGGGTTCTTTTTGCGCAGCAACAAGAAAGCTGACTGCAACATATATATATATATATATATATATATATATAGAGAGAGAGAGAGAGAGAGAGAGATAATTTGGGCAGAAATATCCAGTGAGGATAGATAATATTGTGCCCAGGACCCATGGATTGTTACGAGAAAATTTCCATGTCAGGAAAGTGATGCCTTCCAGTGACTCCTTGGTCAGAGAGGCCTCTAATGCCTCCCAAATAATAGATGCTCCTGGTTACCCAGCAGAAATAGATGACAAGATGCTATTGTCGAGACACCACATGCTTTAGCTGCAGGACAGCAAGAAATCAAGTGGGAGCTGAGCTGGAAGCCTCCTCCCTGTTGATGAGTGGCACGATGCTGGAATGTGCTATCAGCCTACTGAGGGAGAAAAGTCACTGTCAGTCTCAACCAGCAGTGGTCCCTGCAAACTACACTACTGACCGGACAAGATGTGCCAGATGGTACAATAGGCATGTCTGTTATGGGAGAAAACAACTGCTCTCTGATTGGATTTGAGGCCTTTTCCCTGGGATGGAATTCATGCCTGGGACTGAAAACCCAATCAAAAGTCTATGGCTAGGGAGGTTACAAAGGAAGCTACTGTTATTGTTTGGTTAAATGGATATATTATGGCCACCACCAAATTTCCCTCTAAATACTTGCTTATGTCCATATGTTAATGCTACTCTCGGTTTTGGTTAGAGGAGCTTCTCTTTTCAGATGGTGGTGATCACTGGGTTGACTCATGTGGTAGTTTTTAATAAGTGTCCCCCAATAGAATTTATTATAATTGTGTTTATTAAATTGTTAATTTTCTCCAGGCTTCTGGCTGGAGGAAGTGTCACTTTGGCCTGGCCTCCTGGGGTCATGACACCCTTCTAAATTGGATGCAAAATTCTAGGGATACATATGCAAAACAGCAGCCAGAACCCCAGGTCTGGCAGTTCTGCATTTTGTGAATTACAGTGTTACAGTGTGCTTGCTTAAGGTGCTGGTGGTGGGTTTCTCTTGCTGCTTGCTTCTGTGAAAGGGAGTCAGCCTTTTCCTTAACTTCCCCTGGGTCTGCTACTTCAATAAATTCTTTCCTCCTCCAAATTGTGCCTGGTTTGGAGATTCATCCCAGCAGCGTGTGGCTGACTACGACAACTCATAACTCACCATAGTGCTGAGAAGAAGTGACAGTAGAGTGTTCATCGCTAAGTGAGACATCTCTATCACACCCTCCAGGGCTCAGGGACCATAGTGGAAGAGGTGGCGGAAAGAACACAAGAGCCAAAGGAAGGGGTGAGTGGAGTACCTATTATATTGTCTTCCAGACATAAGGGGGCCATGGAATTTGTGACCCTATGGTGGCTGATGCTACTGACACAAAACTTGCATAGCATTAGAGCAAAAAAAAATGATGACATCAGGGCTGGAGAGATGGCTCAGAGGTTAAGGCACTTGCCTCAAGTGCCTAAGGCTCTGGGTTCAATTCCCCAGGTCCCACATAAGCCAGACCCACAAGGTGGTGGCCCTGGTGTTCTCTCTCTCTCTCTCTCTCTCTCTGCTTGAAAATGAATAAATAAAATATTTAAAAAAAAATGATGACATCAAAATATCTGGAAAGAAGAAGGGGTTCAGTGGAGGGTAGATATGGAGGAAGGACAAAGGAGGAAATAAAATCCAATTAAAAATAACCTATACTGATCTCACTCTCTGATGGAGATTCTGTTTGTATTTTTCAGAAGGGAAGGAGAGAGCTGTGGCTCTTCCAACCCTACCAAGGAGCCATAGGCTGATAGTTGACATCCTGGCAACAGATGAGCCACCCCAGTCCTATGGTGGAGGCTCCACATGGAACCCTGCAGAGAATGGTGGGATAAGCAAGAGACCTATAGCCACAGCCAATCAGTCAACCCAGGATAAGCCAGCGAGACAGACACCAACGATCTTCAACACAACCTAAAGCAGAAGTACAGAGGCCACTAAGACCTCAACAATAAAGCAGCCTTAATACTCACCCACCATGACTCAGGGAACTGAGCGGAAGAGGGGGCGAAAAGATTGTAAGAGCCATGGTGGGGGAGAATATCCAGAGACATGCACCCCCCCAGCAACAACACACAACTGTGTGTGGAGGAACTGGCTGCCTCCTGTTCTCTCCATAACCTCCTACCCCATGGACTGATCCAGACTGCCCACGGATGAGGATACCCAGCTGATTGGGGATAGGAAAGAGGGAAATTGGGGAACTGGGGACATCAACACATTATTTGCTCATTAAGTGTATCTAATTATGGATATTAAAGAAATAAAAAAATTGAAAAAAAACTTTAGGTAAGCATTTTCCTACAGAGAAACTGGAGTGTGGTGTCGACCTTAGAGCAGGAAAGGTGACAGATGCTTTATGTATTGCCATCACTGCTTGTTTTCCTAAAGCATTTTGGTATTTTATAGGAATAAATTTTTCATATTTCAACATGCCCTGCTTGGATAGTCACAACTCTCCCTGAAGGTCTGTTTGATACTTAAATATTAAAAAAGACAATACAATGCCACAGAACCAGAAATACTAGAGATTTTCAAAATGACTAAAATTTTAGGCCAGGCTAGTTTAACTCTTATTTTGCATTTTGGTATGAGGAAGAATTTCATGCATTATGATCATTTTTTAAAATTGGGTGTTTATAGTATATTTAAATAAGATTTTATGTTAATTAAAATCCAGTAACATTGACAGATAGTATTTTGGAATACACTTAGAAAAGATGGCAGAATATGATACCCTTTAACTTCTTAAGAGTGCATAAGACTAGACTTGTGGTGCATGCCTGTCATTCTTCCCAAATCTTAGGAGACCAAGGCAGGAAGGAGTTCAAGACCAGGCTGGGCTACAGTGTGATACATTTTTCTCAGGAAAAAAAAAGGCTGAGAGGTAGCAAGTGCCTAGGAACTTGCTCAAGGCCCTAATTTTGATCAGCAGGAAGGAAAAAAAATAAAAATTAAAAGTGTGTGTGACTGTGCATATAATTTTATTTTGCTCATCAGAACCAAGTGTCAACATTCGATATATTTTCAAGTTAATCGCTGTGATTGTATCTTAACACATGATTTAGTCATTTTCTCACATGTAGGTATTCAGAGATATAAGAGAAAAAGGATTTGGTGATGTATTTAGGTCAAAGTGTACCAAACCTTTGGATACTCCACAGTGACAACATGTTCTCCCAAATCATAAGGAAGACCAACAGTTATAGGCATCAATAGTAGGAGAGGATGATTCATGTTCTCATGGTACAAGTGGTAATCAAACAGCCCACCAGAAAGTAGCAGAGGGCAGAATGGGGAGACCTGCATGACCCCCCTGTAGTCAAGGAAGTAGGTATGTACAGGCGGAAGAAACTAGACATGTGTGCACATGGAAGGCACATGGAAGCACACTGGGACACTCAGACTTCAGATGATAAAGAAACCCCACAGAGAGGTCGGGGCCCAGGGCTTTGGCACTAGGCAAGATAGGGATGCCCAGTTGGCAATTTTCTAACGGTGACCTTAGACAAATCCCTTATCATCTCTGAATTTCCTCCGCCTTATATTTTAAAGTAAGGACTTTAACATCCGTATCATGGGATTCATGGGAAAATTAAACGAGATAATGCTTCTACTGTACCTGACACATAAAATTCTAATTTTGGGGTCATGCCTAACTCTTAACACAGAGCTAGCATGGATTGATTTGTGAGCTGGGTAATGTTCATTTTCACACCAGTATGCTTGAAGCACACTATATCCAGAAACTTCTCCCAAAGGCAACTACTAGCAACTTCATATTTGTTTTGAACAAATAATGAAATGTGCTATATTTGGGGGGCAGGTAGGGTAGGTGATACCTGGTAAGTTCTGGATGCCTAATGTGCTGACTAGCTCGAAAATATGCTTGGTTGGCTCAAATAAACATCAACACTGATCTTTTTAGAATAGCTATGGCAAGGGAAGCAATCTCTCTGGAGTATTTTAGAGACAGATAGCACTTTTTAGAGAAAAAGTCATTATACCAGGAAGGTACTTATGTTATTTGAGTTGATTACGTCACTAGTTATTGGAAAATAAGTATTTTCTAGTTGTCACAAAAAAAATTTCATGTTTCCTGCCAGCAGAACTATTCATCAGTTTCTAGGTCTTCAGAGAAAATTGCTTCAACACTGGGCAAGGGGAACAAGCATTTCTGCAAATGGGCTTTATAGATCAGTGTGTTGCCTCTCAAACTGCCAGACCCAAACTACCTCAGTAGATATGCACTGGGGCCAGTACTGTAAGTTTCAGCCACTCAGCAGAGAGGGAAAACTCACTTTTCAGAAAAGTATTTTAAGCCTTGATTACATTAGCCTCCTTGTGGCATGAGGTGTCCAGATAACCCCAAAGCCTCCTGTGAGCGAAAGCCTCTACTTGCTGGTTCCTTGCCATTTACTGCTTATAGCTTCTGATTTTATTAGTTCATGTTTAATTTATTAACTTCAAGGTCTACTGAGATGACTCTGCCAGAAGTCTATAACAGATGGTTACCATGTGACTCATATGGAGCTTCCTGTATCCTGCCTTGACAAAGCAGAGAACCTTCAGGAACCTGGGCGTAGTCACTTACTCTTGGTTTAAAGCCACTTCAGAATTCAGGATAGGCTTTGCCTCCTCAGTGATGAGTGTGCAGTCAGAGTTTCATAAGAAGCTGCTGCTTGGATGAATTAGTGAATGTCTGCATCACCCACCAAGGAAAATGGATGGAGAAGGTTTTGTGGCTCAGTTCACAGCAGGTTCCAAACCCTTTACCCAGTAATATTTATGATTGTTCCATCTTTAATTAGAACATTTTGTGAAGTTACTACGTTTTGTCAGCATATATGACAGATAAGGAAAATATTTACATCAGATGTATTTTATATATACATATATATAATACATAAAATTTTAAGCACATGTAATGATAATAGCATGTATTAGTTACTTTTCCCATTGCTGTGAAAAAATGCCTGACAGAAGTCACTTAAAGAAAGAAAGGTTTTATTTTGAATCACAGCTCAAAGATACAGTCCACATTGGAAGTAGGAACACAAGGCAGCTGGTCACATTGGATCTGTGGTCAAGAACATGTTGCCTGTTGGTATAAGCTTGCCTTGTGCATTTAAAAATATTTTATTTATTCATTTTCAAGCAGAGAGAGAGAGAGAGAGAGAGAGCGCACCAAGGCCACCACCTTGTAGGTCTGGCTTATGTGGGTACTGAGGAATTGAACCCAGGGCATTTTTTTTGTTTGTTTTTCGAGGTAGGGTCTCACTATACTGGAATTCACTGGAGTCTCAGGCTGGCCTCGAACTCACAGCGATTCTCCTACCTCTGCCTCCCGAGTGCTAGGATTAAAGGCATGCGCCACAACGCCCAGAGCTTTGTGCATTTCATTCAGTCTGGGACCCTACTTCATGGAATGAGTCTTTCCTCTTTTATTAACCCTATCTAGAAACTCCCTCATAGGCGTACCCAGAGATTTGTCTCTTAGATGATACTAGCTCCTGCTAAGTTGACATTATTAGCCACCACACAGCACATCAGTCATTTCTTTTTCTTATAATTCCATTCTGATTTTTTTGAAACAATATTAGGCAAAAATTAATTCTGAATAAAATCAACTAAAACTCTACTATATAAATAAAAAAATAACCTAAGCAAAATCTGCAAAATTACTCAACTTTGTTTTTAATGTGTATTCCATCCTTAATTAGCTCTTTTTTTAATTGGAGGAAAGGGTTTATTTCAGGCTTACAGAATCCAGGAGATATGCCACCAATGGCAGAAGAAGTTGGCTTACTTCCATAAGTCCATAACAGAGAGACTACGAAACAGCCAGCAAATACGTTCTAAAAGATCAAATCCCACATGGTCAGATTCATCACAGCAGCGACCCTACTTATAATACCAACTTTTCTGTTGCAATTATGTTCTTGTTGCTGAGACAAATGCCCGACCAGAAGCAGCCTATGGGAGGAAAGAGTTTATTTCAGGGTTACAGAATCCAGGGGAAGCATCATCCTGACAGTAAAAGCTGGCTCATTTCCATAGATCCACAGCAGAGAGTCACCACCAATAGCCAGCAAAAACAAATGTCCAGACCTCCAAAACTGATGCTTTACACACTTTAGGGAACCACTGAAGATCCATCCCCAAGGACAACTCCTCCAACAGGCTGCGAGAGACTTAAGTAGGAAGCTTAGCTTAATCAAGAACCCCTAAAACTATGGGGGACATGCATTCACATTCAAACCACCACAATAGGTTTTACCTACATTCTCCCCTTTTGTGTTCATACCTGCAGATATTATAAGCTAAGATCCTCATATGAGTGAGAATATATAGTCTTTCTGAGTTGTGGTCACTCCACTTAATTCCGGATCCATCCATTTTTCTGAAATTTCATAATTTTGTTTTTTTTCCTTACTGCTGAATAAATTCCATTGTGTGTATATACTACCTACTGATCTACATATGGACATCTTGGTTGGTTCCATTTTTCAAAATGTATTTATTTATTTATTTATGAGCAGAGAAAGATAGAGAGAAGAGAGGTAGACAGAGAGAATGGGTGCACAAGGGTCTCCAGCCACTGAAAACGAACTCTAGATGCATGTATCATTTTGTGTATCTTGCTTTGTGTGGGTACTTGGGGATTGAACCCAAGTCATTAGGCTTTACAGGCAAGTACCTTAACTGCTGATCCATCTCTTAAGCCCTGGTTCCATTTTTTTTTTAGCTATTATGAATAAAACAGCAATACATGCAGATGTGCAAGCATCTCTCCTTGGTAGGTTTTTAAAGTGCCTTCCTAAGGTTCCTGTTAGATTCAGTTTCAAGCTCTTAAGACATTATAGGAGGCTGGGGATATGGCTCAACAGTTAAAGATGTTTGTTTGCAAAACCTACCAGCTGGGGTTTGACTCCCCAGTACCTACACAAAACCAGATGCACAAGGTGGCACATATGTCTGGAGTTTATTTGCAGTGGTAAAAAGGCTCTCTCTCTCTTGACTTCTGATTCTTTTTTAAAGTATGGATTCGTATGTGCTACATGTGCATCATGTATGTTTCTATGTGTGTCAGCACACATGTATGTGCATGCATGTGGAGGTCAGAGGTGGATGCTGGGTGTCCTACTCAGACACTCTCCACCTTACTCTTTGAGACAGTGATCTCTGACAACACTAGACCTCACCAGTTCAGACAGACTGCCTAGCCAAGGAAGCCCTAAGAGTGTTCCTGTTTCTTCCTCCCCAGTACTGGGATTACAGGTACTTGCTGCTGTGTCTTGTTTTAACCTGGGTACAGGGACAGCAAATTATTTTCTCTCTTTTTCCCCCTACCATGCTATTTCTATTTTGATCTCTGTTGGAATGGAAATGGCAAAGGGATTAATAGGTGATACTCTTACCTTTGTTTTTCAGAACACAGCCATCTAGATAGCTTGAGCTTGGTGCTAATAGTTCCATTGTGAAATAAGGTTATGCAATTTTGATCAGATTTTTGGAATTTAAGATGAGATAAAATGTATTTTATACATGCATATAAGTTGCCATATGGCACTGAATCAATCAATCATCTGCTCATCACCAGTCAGTCATCCAGTTCATACCAGGCACCTATTGTGTTCATCTCTGTTATAAAGATAAAGAGAAAGGAATATAACCAAGTTAAATACATTCATATATTAATTAATGTTCTCAATTTTCTTTTAAAAAAAAAGGACAAAGAAAAGGAAGAACAAGGGTCTCTACTATTTATGAGCTTCATTCTGGTTAAATTCACGTTAGAAGTTTGCTGAACTTTGAGTTCTTCCAGGGAGAACAGACAGTAGTAATCAATTCTGGCCCAGCTAACCTTAAGAGCTGAGTAGATGAGGAAATGGGATGTTGGGCACAATGGGATTTCCAATGAGTGTCTTAAGATTCATCACTGAGACTCTAGGCCGGTGGTTGTTTCATTCTGGGTCACCAGATGTAGCAGGGCACATTCCAGTGAGATGTCATTCATCAGCACTTTTTAATGCGGGCTGATGTGGTATGACGGCTGGGTTTTGTGATATCTGTAATTAAAAGGTAATATGCAACCACTTCACTGTAGTCTAATTTAGAATGTTATAAATGGGAACTCATCTGTTTGATCTGTAATGACTAGACTTCATGTAACAGATGGTACTCCTAAAGTGGAGGCTGTCTCTCTCTCTCTCTCTCTCTCTCTCTCTCTCTCTCTCTCTCTCTCTCTCTCTCTCTCTCAGACCAGGAGGGCTCCCCTCATAGTAGTTACTATTATTTTCCAAGGTAGGAGTGATCTACTCAGGTGTGAAGGAGAAATCACACTTTGGTAGCATTGGGTTGTACAATAGGCATGTGGGTGTCTGATGAGTCCCTTAGGATGGATGTGGTAGTGACTATAAAGAGAACGATGGAGAGTGTGCTTTCAGACAAATGATCAGCCTGTTACACTCAGGAAATGAAGAAAGAAGACCATGCATGGATGGTTAAACACCTTCCATTAGGTCCTGTTTGCACATCTGTTTTAAATTTAACCCTGTCTTCCTTGTTAAATCATTCCTGCCACTAATGTGTACTTTTTGAGGGGAAGGATGATACTTAGATGATATCTTTCTTGATCACAATCCTGTAGGGGAAGTTTACTCTTTAAGACATGACCGTTTGGGGTACCTACTCATCATCCTGCAATAATAATGATGGCATTGGGCAAACACGTGAGTGCACCTGATCTCGTTAACGAATAATGGTAGAAGAGGAGACTCCAGATCCAAGGGAAACAAGAGAGGAGAACACTATGATTCCAGCAGCAAGGAGAAGAATCCAAGCAGATGGTGATGATTAAGTTTTGTTGTCATCTTGACCTGTTTAGTAATCTTGGGTGGGTCTCTGAGGTTGTTTACAGGAAGGCAGCCTTCTCAGTAGAGAGCAGGATATAAAGAGGCTCAGGGGAGCTAGAAACAAATATCCCTTCCTGGGATGCAGTGTAGGAAGGAAATTCCCAAGATTCAGGGAGTCAACAAGTCAGGGGAAGGGTTGCAAGACTTGCCTTAAGGCTGTATAAAGGGAAAGGAAACCTCTCTCTTCCCCCCCGTCTGTTTGCTGTTGTGTGTGAAGTGCTGTTGATGGTTTTTCTCTCTCTTCTTGGACTGTGAAAAGGAGGGCAGCCTCTTTCACCATTACAGAACTTCCTATGATGGGTCAGTAGCTTCAATAAATCCTTTCCTCCCATAAACTGTACCTGGTTTGGAGGTTCATCCCAGCCGTGTGTGGCTGACTATGACACAGATCAAGACGATTCTCTGAAGCCTTGGCCTAACAGTGATCTACTCACAGTAAAAGAGTGGATGAAGGGGCCTGAGGCGACAGCTCAGTGGGGATAGCATGAGGGCCTCTGAGCTGATACCACCAAGCTAGACTCCCCAGAATCCATTTAAAAAGCCAGACATGGCCATGCACATCTGTAACCCCAGTCTACAGAGGCAGAAACCCTGTGGTTGCAGATGGACAGTAGATCTAGTTTGAGGGAGAAACCCTGTCTCAAAGAAACATATGAGTAAATAAAATGTATGACAGAAACTGCATCATTTATGAACAAAGAAAAAGGCAGTGCCCAACCGTGATGGTCCTACAGTATGCATGAAGTTCCCCTGCCCCAGGGAGACTTTTTAAAGTTAAAGGTGAATAATAGTGAAGGCTACAGCAACCATTAAAACATAAAACAAAGAAGTATATCTGATAAACCAACAGTGAAAAAAAGTAGAAATAGAAGTTGGCAAAAATTCAAAAATGAAAAGAATAAGAAATACTTTAAAAAAGATGGAAAAAAGTCAAAATACAGATTGGACCCATGGAATATAAATAGCAACATGGTAGGTTTAAATCCCATCATACTAATAACAAAATTAAGTGTGAATAGTCTGAACATTCTGATAAAACAGATTGTTGTAATGAGCAGGACAGCAAGACATTGTAAGGAAAAAACGCATTAATCAAAATGAGACAGATTGAAAGTAAAAGGTTAGAAAATATTTACTATGTGAGAACAAATAACACAGTCAGAATGATTATATTAAATCAAAAAAAGATGATAAAGGGTAAGAAATATTGCCAGAGATTGAAAGGGACATAGAATATGTGCCTAGCTTGTGCAGAACTCTGAGTTCAATACTCAAAAAGTCAGGGAAGAAAATTAGCTGATCATACACACACACACACACACACACACACACACACACACACACACATTTGTGATGGTCATGAAATGTACTGCTTGGAAGTCGTGAGTCAGGAAGCAGAACAGGCTCTAGGTATCAGCTGCTGGCCCCTGGGTCCCCTTGAGCTTTCACAGAGACTAGACTTTCTTCTGATGTTTCTCTGAGCCTTAATAACTGAGCATGCTAGAGGCTTTTACTTTTAAATTAATGTATATTAATCACTCAAAAGAATGGATTTTATTGTGAATTTCCATGCATGAATGGAGCAGTTTACCTTCTCATTGCTGGGACAAGATAACCTCCCCACAAAAAAAATACAGAATATGAAACATAAACCTTATTTTGTCTTACAGTCTTGAGGTGAAGTTTCATTATAGAATTACAGAACAGAGGTCAGGCATCACATCTTGCCACAGCAGCAGGCAGGAAGTAGCAAGTGAGTGAGTGAGCTCCGGCAGTGGGGGATATAATGCCCCAAGGCTCACCCCAAGTGCAATACCTCCCCCAGAAAGACTATACCTCTGAAATTACTGCCACCTGGGGATTGAGTATGAGGCTTAATCACAAACACATGATACTATGGGGGACGTTTCATATTCAAGCCACCACCTTTCATACCTGGCCCTCATAGACTGAGGACCATCTCACAACGCAAAAGGCATTCCGTCCAACTTCAAAAGTTCCCATAGTGTTTGCCAATCCCAACGCTGTTCAAAAGTTCAAAGTTTTTTTTTAAAACTCAAGACAACCTATAAAATTAATACAAGTTAAATATCTCCAACATACAATAGCACAGAGTACACATTCCTATTTCACAAAAGAGGAATTTCACATAGCAAGGTAAGATTGAGCCAAGTGAAGATTAAAAACCAGTAGGGCAAACATCAAATCCTGATGCTCATGACCAGCATCTAAGACTTGTGACAAAATTCATTATGTTCCAAATTCTGCCCCTCCAGCATTGGCCACTTGGTTTTTAGCTAGATCAACTCAAGCCAGAGTGATCAGCATTCCTTGGCAACTGTTCCATACTCCTGGGTCTCCACCGATACCCATGGTTTCTCCTCACAGTTCCAGGCTATGGTCCTCCATGGTCTTTATGCAGGGACCATGTCCCTGCTCCACAGCACACAGGGACGATTTCCAAAAAGCAGTGTTACAAATCCAATGACCCTCTCTTTCCTGCATTCCAGGCTTCTAAAACCAGTACCAGGCAGGCTACCAGATTTGCTAATCCAGGAAGGAATAAAGCTAACTTTTTATTATTATTTTATTATCCATAATTAGATTCACTTAATAAGGGAATAATGTGTTGATGTCTCCACTTCCCCTATTTCCCTCTTCCCTGTCCCTGGTCAGTTGGATATCCTCCTCAGTGGGCAGTCTGTATCGGTCCATGGGGTAGGGGGTTGTGAACAGCCTAGGAGTTAACCCGATTCCACCCCCCTTTGCAAGTTGTTACTGAGGTGGGCAATGTCTCTGGATATTCTCCCCCACAGCTTACTTTTAAGAAGAGGAAATTCCTCCAGTAATATTCCTTAATGTTCCCTCATTTCAAAAGAGTCACCATTCCTCTTACTGCTTCCACTATGGTGCAGGCGGCCCACTCTCAATGATGGTAATTCTTGAACAATTGCAACTGAACTCTCTAGCTAATAATTTTCATTTCTTTCTAAGGCAACCACTTAACTTTCCTATCATTTTTCTCTTTTTCCCAGCCAAACACAACACTCCACTCTTTTTGAATTAAACTTTGCCTTAAGTTTTCAGGGTTTGGGCAGAAGGCAGCCAGGGTATCATAAGAACTACCTCTATCCCAGTTCGACAAAGTCTTTTTCCCACTCTGAAATCTCATAAGCAAAGCCTCCATAGTCCACTGTTCTCTCTGTACTTAGATCTTTCAAACATGCACTAGAATGGACCATCAAGCTCTGATTACAACACTAGAAGGCTTCTTATGTCCAAAGTTCCAAACTCTTCTATATTCCTCCTGAAAAACCAGTTCCAAAGGCTAAAGACTATAAGGTCAGGTTTATAGCATTACTGACTGCACTTCTGGGTACCAATTTTAAGTTGCAGTTGCCTTCTCGTTTCTGGGCAAAACACCAGACCAAAAGCAGCTGATGGATGGAAAGGGTTTATCTGAGCTTAAAATCTTGAAGAGAAGCTTCATCATAGCAACAGAGCAGAGAGGTTGGGCATCACATCTTGCCAAAGCAGTCGTCAGGAAGCATCGAGAGAGTGAGCTTCACTTGGGCAAGAGTGGCTCAGATGCTAACACTTTAAAGCTCCACCAAAAGTACCACATTTCCTCTAGCAAGGCTCCATCTCCCAAATTGGTGCCAGATGGAGAACTGAATATGAGGCTTAAATCAGAAACACATGAAACCATAGGGGACATTTTACAGTCAAACCACCACAAGAATATGATGTGCTTTGGTCACACAGCCAAATTTCAGTGAAAAAATGAGATTTCCACAATTAAATACTTTGGATTGATAACTTCTACATCAGTGTTACACATGTACTAGCCAAATAAAGTTTACAAATATTTGAAAATGATAGCAATACCATCAAATGTTAAGAAATTCATCGGCTAGATTTATTAATCAATATATCAAAATCACTATATAAGCACAAAATCCTACGCAATGAAGTAAAAGAATAAATTTAATAATTGAAGAGCTTCTAATAAAAAAAGTGTTTCAAATGCCAGTGTTTTCTAGGTTCATTTCAATGTAATTCTAATTAAAATTCCTATAAGATTCTGACATAAGCAGATGAGCACTTTTTTACATTTATATCTGTTGTGGTATCGTCTCATTGCTGAGAAAAAACACCTGACCAAAAGCAGCCGATGGGAAGAAAGTTTATATTTTGGTTTACAGTCTTGAGGGGAAGCTTCATGATCTCAGGGGAAAGCATGGCAGGATTAGGGGCTAGAAATCGCCTGGGCCTCAGCAGGTGGAAAACAGCAGCAGCAGAATGAGTCAAGCTAACATTGTCAAGCTAGGGGTTAATAAACCTCAAGTTCCACCTCCAGGGACACACCTCCACCAGCAAGGCTCCACCCCCCAAAGTGGGGACTAAGCATTCAAAGCACATGAGTTTATGGGGAACATCTATCTGATTCAAACTACCACAATATGGAATTGCATCCTGAAAAAAAAGAAGGTGAAGGGAGATCTTCTGCTATGGGATAAATGTGGAGGGCTGCTACTACATGAATTCAACACTTATTTGAATGCACAAGTAATCAGGAGAATGTGGTACTGGTACTGGACAGGCAAAGCAGATCAATGTGACAGGAAAAAAAACAGTGCAGAAATGAACTCATACAAATATTGCCAATTGATTTTCAATAATTTTACCAAGGTACTTTAATGGAAAAAAAGCAAGATCTTTTTGATAAATGGTGCTGGAACACTAAGTACACTTTTGGTAAAACAAACAAAAATGAGTCTCAATCTTTACTTCGCATCATACAGGAAAAAAAATCATCTTAAAATGAGTCACAGACCTAAATGTAAGGGCTTCCAGAATTTCACAGCTACAATCAAAACTATAAAGTTCTGGAAGGTGGCAGAGGAGAAAAGTCTCTTTGGCTTGGGGATAAGCAAAGATCCATTAGAACACAAAGTGTATTGGCTATAAAAATATGATAAATCTCAGGTTTTTAAAAAATTAAAACTTACATGCTTCTCAAGAAAACATTTATTATGTGAAAGAGCACATAGTTACTGATGGCATATTTTTGGCAAACTATATATATATATATATATATATATATATGACAAAGCAAGGTCCTGTTTGCAGAATACTTAAAAGATAAATAACACAATTTAAAAAAAGCCAAAAGGATACACGAAGGTCCAAGAAGCAGACAAAAATGTTCAAGATCATTCTTCATTAAAGAAACATTAAAACCACAGCGAGAGGCCCATGCATATGCACCAGAATGGCTGAAATTATCATTTATTTTCACCAAGCTAATCTTCCTATTCATCCTTCAAATATCTCTTCTTCAAAAAGGCCTTCTCTGAGCTCAAATCCAAATTATTCCCCCTAATAACTCCCTATAATTTCTCTTCCTGCCACCTAAATCATACTATCTGCTTATTAAGGTGAGTCCTTAGTGACAGGCCTCTGCTCTAGAATATAAATGCCCAAAGGGCCAAACCACCATTTTTATCCCAATTTGGTCCTGGGAAATATTGGAGTGTCTGGCATTACTATTAGAAGAGTCTCGGCAAATATCTCTTGAACAAATGAAGGAATGACATTCCTAATAGAGGGACACAGACTTTTACAAAATCAAATCTTCATAGATTTCTTTTCAGTCAAAGTTGACTTGGGGTTATTTGTTAAATTCTGACTCCTTTTAGGCCCCTTTTATGAATGTGCTGCTCAGAATATAGATCTGGGATACTCTCATTTTCTCAGACATGAGATGGATTTCTGAAGTTTGGGAGAGTTTGGCTTCGTCTAGTTCATGGATACTTCAACTGAGGAGGAGTTAATGTCATCATCTTTTCCCTGTCTTGGTTATGCCAATTTGGTTTTTCTATGTTTGGGCATTTCTAATCCTAATGTCTAAACTCCACTTGGAGCCAGGATGGTGAACGATGCCTATAATCCCAGCACTTGACAGGCTGAGGCAAGGGGGGGAATCATGAGTTTGAAGCCAGCATGGACAACACAGAGATCTGGTTTTAAGAAGATAAAATTAAATAAAATCCACTTGCCGTGGTCTTACTGATCTGGGCCATAGTGAAAAACAGAGAAAGATAGAGCACTCACAGGTTTTAAGCATAACTTACTCATTTCATGCTGTGTCCAACACTGTGGGAGGCAGATTGTGTTGTGAACCAAGCCTGACTAAAAAGAACTGGTTCTCATAAAGATCTAAAATAAATGTGTCTTTATTTTCTCTTGTTTTATCTCATTTTCTGCCGACTTCTGTGCTAGCACAGAACATCTCTCATTAGATTAGGCCGAGTTCGCTCCCCTCCAACATTAACGATCTACAGCCCTCCACTGCATTTCCCAGTTTAGCCTTCAACGGTCATCAGGGTGACACTTTGGGTGTCTCTCCTCTCTGTTGTCTCTCAGTCTGTTCAGAATTTGACAGGGGCTTGCTGGGCTTCCATAGAGATAGAAACGCCTTGCATCTCTGTGCAAGCAGACCTTGGTGACTCTCATATGAAACAAACATCCCCTTTGCCTCCAAGAGGTATTTGCACGGACCTTCTGTCCAGAGAAATGCAGCCGATTTGGAATGCAAGGAGAAATACTCCTTTCTGGAACTTCTGGCTTAGTTAGAACACAAATGCTTGGATATACATGCTGAAAATCAGATCTTTCAGTTTATGTAAAAACTTTTCTATGCATTGTGTACAACACAGTAGCTTTTAATATAGTCACAAGTTGAGTAACCATCTCTCTGTTTTCTAATTTCCCAACATGTCCATCACTGTGAAAAGATAAAATGTACTTGTCTTAGTGGTGCAGGTCTGTAATCCTAACAATGGAGAGACGGAGAGACAAGAATTGCAAGTTCAAAGCCAGTCTGAGCTGCATAGAGAAAGCCTGCCTCAGAAAAAAAAAAAAAGAAAGAAAGAAAGTAAGCAAAAGGATCCATTGGTGACAGTACCTCATTTCACCTCCCTCTGGACCATAGACTCTACTAAGCAGCTTTCTGTCTCTATAAACTTGCCCATTCTGGACAATTCATAAATATATAATAGGTAGCCTTTTGGGCCTGGCTTCCTTCACTTAATTTACTATTTATTTAAGTTTCATCCGTATTGTAGCATGTACCAACCAGCACTTCATTCTTCTTTATGGCTGAAAGTACTCTTGTCTAGAGAAAAATGTATTTAATTTCTCAATATGTGAGGAGCTTCTGTAACTATTGTGGTTTGACTGTAAAATGTTCCCCATAGGCTCATGTGTTTGAACACTTAGTCCTTAGCTGGTGGTGCTGTTTGGGAAGGTTATGAAACTTTTAAGAGGTATATCCTTGCTGGAGAAAGTGGGCCACTGGGGAAAGGTTTGAGGTTTGATAGCCTGTCCCCACTTCCTGTGCACTTTCTGCTTCCAGATTGCAAATACCATGTGACCAACTTTGCTTCCCGCCACATCATACCTTCTGAGCCTTCCTCGCTGGGAAACTTCCTCTAAAAAAGTAAAACTGAATTAATCCCTTTCCTTCCTAAAGTTGCTTCTGGTCAGATTTTTTTCATGACAATGAGAAAATAAATGATACAATTACTTATTTCTAGTTTAAGACCTTGATGTTCCAAGAATGTATTTTTTTATGACTTCTACTCTTTTACACTTGTTAGGATTTCTTTTGTGATCTAGAAGATGGTCTATCATGGTGAGTATCCTCTATTTGGTTGAAAAAAATCCAGTGTTTGATAGAGAGATGGCTCAGCATTTAAAGGCACTTGCTTGCAAAACCTGATGGCCCTGGGTTCAATCCCCTAGTACCCACATAAAGCCAGATATACAAATGGCACATGTATCAAGAGGATCTGGCATGACTATTCTCTCTCTCTCTCTCACTCACTCTCTCCCTTCCTCCCTCACCAATAAATCAACAAAAATATTATATTTTTTAAATTCCAAGGTATTATGCTAGAAAGAGCATTCCTTGTAAGCTAGCTGAAATTGAATAATATTTTTCAGATCTCACTGATTTTTCTCCCTAGGAATTACTGAGAGAGGAGTGTGGACACTCATAACAATAATTCTGCTGTGTCTAGTCCCTTTACATTTCTTTTTTGTTTGTGCGCTTTTATATAATTTTATTTATCGACAATTTCAAACATGCATTTAATGTATTCTGATAATATTTATCCCTCATTAATACCTTTTACCTCTCACCTACTCCTGGTAAACTTCACTTTCTTCCCAATGAATCGACATCCTACTCGTGTGTGTGTGTGTGTGTGTGTGTGTGTGTGTGTGTGTGTGTGATGTTCACTGAATTTAATTAGGGGTACCTACATGAGCATGGGTGGGAAGTTATTTTCAGGAACATAGGCAATTTATGGTATAGAGACTGTACCACTGAAGACAATGTCTCACTCTCCCTCTACCCCCCAAAACCAGTAACTGCCAATATCGTCTTGAGGGGTAGGGCCTCATGGGCACCTCTCTATCTATGATGGAATGTTGACAGACCAACCTGTGCCGACTTTGTGCAGGTAACCACATTTGTTCATATACTCCGAGTCCCTATGTGAGGCAGAGTGTGAGGCCAAGAAAGTCTTACCCAAAGACTACAAATTTTCTGGAAACTTCCTGGCTAGGTCAACTATAGCTCTAGTGTCTGAAGGTGACCTGTGCCTCATGATAAACGTTCGCCAGGCTCCCTGGCCTGCCAGCTTCTGAGGGGTTCTCCTGTCTCTGTCTCCCATCTCTCTGTAGGTACACACCACAGCACCTGCCACAGCATCCGGCTTTCTGGGGATTCTGGGGATCCAAACGCAAGTGTTCATGGTTGCATGGCAAGCACTTTATCCTCAGAGCCATCTCCCAAGCCCAGCCCAGCCCATTACTTATATTCCAAAGTCTACTTTATTGGGCAGTCCCACTGGCTGATCTGGGTGTTGACAGTTTTTTAACCTTCCAGAAAGCTGAGGCACATAGCACAGGGTAGGGAGAAAGGAGATGTGAGTACTTACTCATTGCAGGATAGAGTGCTGGGCCCTGGTGGAGTTCAGCTCTAAGCAGTGATGCCTTGGAGAATAATCACTGTAGCTAAGCAGGATGACAAAGTCACCAGGAAGGACAGGTGGTGTGAATGTTCTCGGCTTTAAGTCTTTCTCCATCAGTGCCACTTGAAGAATCTCAGAATTCTTCTTCTGCTGGGTGGTAGGTAGCAGAGCAGAGCCATTCCTTGTGCTGGTGAAGAGAACACAGTGTCTATCCCTAGCTCTTACAGATACTTTTCTGGGACTTCTTACCCTTCTTTCTTGGCATTGTTCCAACATTACTGCTCTTCCTCCAGGAATAGGTTCATAGTTCCTCTTTTCTCCTCCCCAACGGTAATGAGTTTTTAATAATCTTTTTGGTGTGAGATTTCTAAGTGACACACCTAAACACCTAAGCTGCTCCCCTTTCCCCCCACACACTGATTAAGGCTTTGACCTGCAGAGACAGGGAAGATAGCTGACTTTCAGGTCACTTCTGAACAAGGCTTGTCCACACCTCCAGGTCCGCATTGTCAAATAAGTATTTTTTGTTTTGTGTTGTTTTGGGTAAACACCCCTTGGGATTCATGAGGGAAGATCAGAAGCCTGAGAAGAGGGTTATCTATCCAACTCCCGCAGCACCCAGGGCTTTCAGGCTGTCCTGGAGCCCACGCTGACCATTCAGCAGTGAATGCATTTGACTGGATTCTCATTTCCAGCTGCATCCTGGCAGCGTTAGGTGCTCAATGCGCCTCTCTCCTGCAGATGGCAACCTCGCCTCAGATTCTCCCCACTCAGCTCTGGCACCAGCTAAAAAGTAAGCAATCTGAAGCTTGTTGCTGCAGTGGTACCTGCTGGGGAGGGCATGGCCACCCCCCACCCCGTGACAGAGTGGCCTGCTCATCACCCCTTTCTGGGGTTATGCAGTAACCCAGGGCTTCAGGGGCTGGGGCCATGTTTGGGGACTTCCACAGGATCCCATTGGGACTGGTTGGCTGGTGGTGGGCTGAGGGAAAGGTTTCCTGCCATCCCCTGAAGAAACATCTTCTTTGGCAGGCACCTTGCCTCTTATTCTGGGAGTGCATTTCTCAGTGTCTGCCCCTCACTCAACATCATTTCTAGGTCCTTGGCCCCAGTGCAGAGACCCATCGTCCCTGGTCCTTTTCCCAGGGGCAGAGACCCATCATTCCTGGTCCTTTGCCCAGGGCCAAGAGACCCTTCATCCCTGGTCCTTGGCCCAGGGCTAGAGACATTTTTTTTCATTTGTGTTCCTTCTTCATTCTTTTTTTTTTTTATTATTGTCCATAATGAGTTACATTATTTAATGGGCAAACAATGAGTTGTTATCCCCAATTCCCAGATACCCCCCTCCCCCATCCCCAATCAGCTGGATATCCTCCTCCATGGGTCATATGGATCAGTCCTTGTGACAGGGGACCATGGATAGCCTAGTATTCAGCCAGGTTCTCCTGGCCCTAGTATGTTGTTACTGAGGGGTGCCATGCCTCTGGATAGTCTCCCCCACCATGGCTCTCACAATCTTTCCACCCCCTCTTCCGCATAGTTCCCTGAGTTGTGGTGGATGAGTATTAAGGATGCTTTAATGTTGTGAGCTTAGGGGGTTTTGTGTCGAAAATTGTTGGTTTCTGTCTCACTGGCTTATCTTGTGTTGATTTAATGGCTGTGGGCCCCTTGTTCATCCCGTCATTCTCTGCGGGGTTCCATTTGGATCCTCCATGATCTGACTGTGGTGGCTCCTCTCTTGCCAGAATCTCAGCTATCGGCCTACGGTCGGTTGGTAGGGTTAGATGGGACCCAGCTCTCTCGCTGCATCCTGAAAAATGCAAACACAACTGCCTCCAGCTCGCCCTTATGTTCGATGCTGGTTCCAAACAGTAGAATCTGTTGCTGGAAAGTGTCTGAAGTCGAGATCCTGGCAATTGCTTGTGCCCATGTCCTGGATCACAGCTAAAAACCCTAACCTCTCTTCCCCCGGGGACACCATGTGGCTTCTAGTCCACCATCATGAACCGGAAGCAGAGACATTCTTTTGTTCTGTTTCCAAATTGCAGTGAGTTGTCTCAGTGTACCAAAGGCTGCTACAATTCTGAAGGCCTTCAACTGGAGGTAACTCTCTTTAGCCTCTCCCTCTGACAATTGTCCCTCATGGCTACCAGTGAAATTTGGAACGAAAAGTCCAAAAATCTTTGTGGCTCTTGGGAACTACCCCTCAGCCACCAGCCCACACATACCCTCAGTTATGATGGTTGGATTTTTTCCCCTCATATATGCCTGTGCTCAGCTGTGTTCCTATCTCCCTTCTCCTTGAAGGCAGGTACCTGTCTCCTCCCAGATGCCAGGGGGAGATGGGAGCAGTCCCTGACAGCTCTTGATATTTCTGAGAGGAAATTGAAAGAGGTCACGCTATGTTTTGTAAAAGTATAATTTTTTCTAGCACCTTTCACAGGTCAATAATCCCACAGAGATAATCACCATGCTAACCGCTGTGCTAGTGAGGATTCTGGTCTTTGTGACAAAGAGCTGCCAGAAAGCTTACAAAGAGGAAAGCTTTATTTTGGCTAACAGCTTCAGAGATTTCAGGCTGTGCTTGGAGGGGCTACCTTTGTTTGAACCTGAGGTGAGGCAGGATACCTGGAGTGTCTGCTGGAGGAAACTGCTCACCTTTCAGAGGCCAGAAAGGAGAGAAGAAAAAGGAAGGACAGGGTACAAGATGTCCCCATCAATACCACCTCCAATTAGGCCACACCTCCAACCCTTCACCACCCAATAATGGTATCATTTCATGAATTCTTCAATGGACGAATCCATTGATCATGTCAGAATTCTTAGGATCTAGTCATTTCCCAAAAGCTCATCAGCTGGCGATCAGGCCCTCTCTATACCTCTGTGGAGAACATAAGCACAACACCTGCTTTTGAATTTCATATCAAAATATGCATCTCAGCTGGATGTGGTGGATACCCACACCTTTAATCCCAGCACAGCACTCTGGAGGGGAGGGGAAGGGAGGCAGAGGTAGGAGGATCACTGGGAGTTCAAGGCCACCTGAGACTACAAAGTGAATTATTCCAGCTCAGCCTGGCCTAGAATGAGACCCTATCTTGAAAAACAAAACAACAACAACAAAAATTCACCTCTATCAAGTGTTCTTTTTTTGTTTCTTTTACACAATATTAAGTGTATATGCACACACATATGTGTATGTATAACATGCATGTTTTTCCATTCATCCATCTTCCTGTGTCTTAATACTTTGTTCCTGTTACTCTGAAATCTCATTATGTGAAAATGGTTCAATTCGATATCCATTTTCCAAGTGGTGGAATTTTTTTTTTTTAAGTTCATGGCTATTGTGAACAAAGCTGCTTTCTTAAAATTGTAGCCAAAAGGAAAAAAAACAGTAACCATTGAGAATATAAATTGAACAAATTAGTTTCCGCATCTGACAGGATTTCAATATTTAAACTTCAAAGTACCTATACAGAATTAGCCATGTGTAGTTTTCTCAGAATGCTACATTACAGAAATGAGAGTATTAGCCCAACGATCTGTGAAGTTCAGGCACCTCCATAGACACCCCCCCTTGAGTGGGCGGTGTCTAGCTAGAGCTAAAACCTAGGCTCTAAAACTGATTGGTCAGGTATGAACCAACCACCTGTCTCCCTGCTCACCGAGGGCAGGAAATACTGACTGAACAGTTATTCCACCCTCTCTTCCTCACATGGCAGACCAGCAGAAGGGTCTTTGAATTTCCAGAGCTTGGGTAAGTTTCCCCACTGCAGCCTAAAGACTGTGGTGGTGGTGGGGGCTTGGGGTGCTTTCTCCCATGAACCCTTCCTTCTCATGTTGGGAGCCCTCTGATATCTTTCCTTCTTATGCTTATTTGACTGAGCAGCAGAGATTTTGCCAAAACCTCTCCCACGTGTTCTCCCCACACTGGTGGCTGGAGAACTCTGTAACTCCCCATGTTCCCTTAAATCATAGTCTCCCACTATACCTTAGTATCTGGTTGTCTATGATTTTAATTCTTTAACTTTGTAGACAAGAATTTGGGTCCTCCTTAAATTTTGGGGTGCATTGGAATTTTTGCTGGGCGTTATCTAAATTCTAATCCTCAGCTCACCCCGCTACAGATCCTAGTGAACTTTTCTTTTTCTTTTTTTTTTAACCTAGCCACAGTAAGCTGGCTTACTCAGAGCCCTTGTTAACATCTATCCTTCCTGGTAAGCTCTGATGGATGGAAGTCACATTCATTTTGCCCATCAGACAGTCCTTGCTTAAAGCACAGCCATTGTATGCAGAGGCTCGAACATCCTTTATCCTGCACAGCATTTGACTGACACACTAGGCCATTTCCGAAGCCACAGTAGTTGAGGAAATAAGCCTAGCATTAAATAATATGCTACACTCAAAATAACTCTTGGAAGCCCTTGACTCCTTCCTGTTACTATAATAATGCTTGTTCTGTAATGACAAGGGTCTGTTTTATCTCTTACCAAGTGCTTGCTGTGGTCATTTGGGTCCAGAATGAATTCTTAAGCCTGAAATTCTCTGAGCATGGGAACAGACAGGAGCTGGGGCGATGTGTAAAACTGTTGTTTTGATGGGTCAGGTTCAGAGTAAGAGATAGGTTGGCACAAGTTTCTAGGGATTGAGGTCAAAACAGAGAGGAGTGTAGCACCAGGCCAGAGAATACTGGGTGTGGGCATCAGACACAGAACCTTGGGGAACCTGGTCAGCAAATGGAGGGGGAGGGCCTGCACATGGGACAGCACTGCTGTTCATCTTTACCTGCTATTGCCTTTGGATCTTGACCTCTGCCATCAATACTTTTACCTGTGGGGAGCATGTTCTTTTTTTCCAGCATTTTCATACACATATTTTTATTCATTAATTTTTTAACATAAGTTGTAATATGTTCCCTTCTTGGTGCCTATTTCCCTTTGGGCCCTCCTCAGTAGGGTTATTGGTGTTCACCGTGGGGTAATTAAGACCTCTGTCTCTGGGGGACGCTGTGTCTCAGGTTGTTTCTACTGGCCTTGTGACTCTTAGGATCTTCCTGCCCCCACTTCCCAACAGTCCCTGAGCCTCGGCAGGTGTGTTCCCAGTTAGGCAGGTGTGTTCCTGGTTAGTATTGACTTCTCTGTAGCCTCTGTATTTCTGTTATGATGAGTTTCGGGTCACCACAGTGCTTGTTGCTGTTTTTCTGGGTGTGGGTGTCAGGCTAGCAATGAAAGCAATACTTGGTGTAGTTGCTTCCTCTGCAATTTCTTCTGGCCCCTGGGTAGATGTGGTAGAGGTGGCACCTCTGTGGTATTTGGGTGTCTTTTCTTGTGTTGATGGATCTTGGATTGGAGTGCTAGGTGATGACAATATTGTAGGACAGTGTTCTTTTAGAAGGTTCTAAATGGTGAAATAAGTAAAATTCAAACTATGATGTTCCTTTGTGAGAATTTTCTTTGCATTTAAACTTGCTTCAAGGGGATTATATAATTGGATTATATACTAAGAACTCTTTCTGAATTGGCCTTTTTTTGTGTAATTGCTTAAGAGATACCACTCTCTGGGCAAAGACCCGGGCCTCTCTATTTTGCCTGAGCTTCTACCAGTACCACCCTGATAATCCCATTAATGACTTTACTTAATTTGTGTTGCAGCCCATTCTGAGCTGGTAAGAATTTTGATCTTTTTTGTAATTCTGGGGAGAATCCAGGACCTTACACATGCTAGACAAGAGCTTTATCTCCTAGAAAAATTTATAAACTTATGCCTCTTTGGAACCTTCTTGTTATCTCTAAAGGAATACTTGAACTCAGGTGAATACATAGTTAAAATATGACAAGTCATTAATAACATTATTAGCCAGTGCTGAAACACTTCTGGATGCACATTGGGGTTAATTTGAGTTCAAGAATACACATTAAATGTTTTATGAATTGCATAGCATAGATTAATTAATTGTTTTCAAGGACACACATGCACACACACATAGATATATACTTGAAAATAAATAATTTATATACATATATGTGTGTTACATTCAGTGCATAGACATGTTTTTAGAAAGTTAATGATTTTATTGTGTAATTGATTTTTTTGTTTGGTTTTAGTTTGGTGAATATGGAAAAAAATGAAAAATTTGAAAGCACCATAATGAATTTTCATAATTTCTATCTCTGATCCTCAGAATTAATGAATTATGAGCCACATAGATTCATTTTTAACCCCATCAACTATCCCACATCCACTTTGGCTGGAGCAGAACGCAGGGTGCTTCTGTCCAATGCTCTTCTGACTGTTTTTATTTGAGCTGGAATTTCTTACTGATCCTGGAGCTTGCTACGTTTTCGTGAGCCCCAACAATTTTCAGATCTTGGTTCCCCCACAGGATTGGGGTTACACACTCATATGGCCACACCCAGCCATTTATGTAGGTCCTGGAATTGGAAAAGAAGTGGTCTCTTCAGCCTCCGCCATGATTGCAGAGGAAGTGACCTTAACCACTGGGCAATCTCTCCAGCTCCTGTTTTAAACCTCCAAAAATTCCTTAATTTCACCATACGTAACAATTGTTTGATGTTTTGTCTCTTTGGATATGTGAATTCTCCATGTTTTTCTCACTGATGCTTTTCTTTGCAATTCTTTTATTGAAAACATCACACCCTTGTGTCTTGTCATATGAGGGGAAAACTGACTTGAGAAGGGATGTGTCCATTTAATTTGAACTAATTAAAATTAGAGTAAAATTTGAGAGCCCAGAGAGTCAGAGAGTCCAGGCAGGAGGGGGTGTAAAGCCCAAAGGCAGTGAGATCCTGAAGACATGAATCAGTTACTTTCTTGTCCCAGGGACAAAATATCCAGCAAGAAGCAACTTAAGGAAAGAAAGGGCTTACTTCTGGTTTACAGTTTCCAGGGGCAGTCCATCACGACAGGGAGAGCATGGCAGGAGCAGGAAGCCAGCATCATATCATCACATCAGCAGGGAGAAAGTAGAGGATTAATGAATGATAGCACTCAACTATCGTTCTCTTTTTACAGTCCAGGACCCCTCTCAGCCCACAGAGTGTCCCCACTTGGTTAAAAGTGTGGGTCTTCCATCACTTAATTCATCTAGAAAATCACTAACAGACAAGTAAGAGACTTGTTACCATGGTGACTCTAAATCTTGTTGACAACCAGAGATTAACCATTACAGGTTCAGTTAAAGCCCCAAGGAGTTGGCTGCCAACAAGGAACTTTATCTTGATTTCTGAAGAGAAGGAGATGTGCTCCATTTTAGTTAAGTAAAGTGGGTCTGTAAAAAGAAATTTACCACGAGGCACATGTCAGGAAGATCCAGAGACAGGAGATTCATTCCCAAGAGGACTCAGTTGAAAGCACAACTGTCAACTCTTCCAAAGTCTGCATCGGAGAATTCAAAGACTGAAAGATTGTTTGCAGGGAGACAATGACAGGAATGCCAGGTTCTTGTTCTGGGGCATTTTATGAGAGAGGCAGGCCTTCTCTAGCATGGGGGAGACAAGGAGATATGGTAGTGGAAAGGACGGAACACAGGTCTTTAGGTCTGAGAAAATGATTAGCCTATAGCTGGTGTCATCCATTCAACTATCCAAAATTCTCTCTCTTCTGTGGCAGAATGCGGTTTACATCTTAAAAAGCACTTTCCTATGCATGTCTGAGAAACTCACAGGAGTCAAACACCAGCTTAATTTGGCCTGAAGACCTACATGATTTGAACCTCACAGTTTGATGAATTATTTTGAATTTGAATGTTTTTATTTGGTGGTAACGATGGAACCCGGGGCCTTGTGCATGCTGGTTAGCTCTAGCCTTAAGTTTCTAGGAAGCTTTTAGGCAGGGTGTGCACACTCCGATTTTCATGGTCTCTACTCATTTTATTTTTCTAATCTAGTCTATTACACTTACATGCTTAACATCTATAGGATTTTATTTCACTGCTTCAAAAAGCAAGAACAATAGTAAGAGATCTTCTTATATTCCCATATAAAGTTTGTAAATACGTTAACATTTCTCTTCTAATTTTTGACTAGTGATGCAGTGAGAAGTTAGGAAAACTGAGTTTCAGAAATGGCCTGGAAATGTCACATAGCTCATGAAACATATATTCAAATTATTTTGCATTTTTTTCAGATGGATAATCAGTATTTTTCCTCAGCTAACAGATGTTGAGCCCATGTTTCCAATATTTATAGGTAGACCACTTGTGTTCCGAAGAAATTTCTGGTAATCCCTACACAAGCTAACTACTTCTGATACTACAGTCATCACCAATGAACTCTGGCAGAATGCCACCTGAGATCCAGGTTGACCTTAGGTGCCTCCATGTTCAGCTAATATTTGACCAGTGGCTAGCTTCACCTGCATGATAAGTCCATTATGGATCATCTCATCATTTGGAAAAAAATGCCTGTACCAGGGTCAAAGCTTTTGTCTTCCCACAGCAAGAACTGTCCTTTATGTGTTAAAGGAGACTTTAGTGGACTTCTTTTCCATGTGTAATGAGGTCACATAACATACATGCACTAAACTTTACACTCTTACAACACACAGAAGCAGCAAAGACAAAAAATTCTGAAACTCATAACTTAAAAAGATGCCCTAGTATTGGCTATCCCACCTGAATGAACACACGCTACCCACTGTGCACAGGAGATGGAGTTTTGAACCCAGATCTTAAGTATCACTGGAACTCTGGTGGAGTTAGGGACTCTTCTCAGTAATGGGATATTTCAGTAACATATTGAGAAAGGAACGTGGACGTTTTAAGGCTAAAGGACATTCCTAAAGGAGGCAATAACATGCAAAAATCTTCCCAAGGAGTTCACGGAAAAGAACACTGGCATTGTGGTGAGGGTTGGGGTGGCAAAATGTTCCCTTTTTCCAAATGTAAGGACAAGGAATTCAAGTTGGAAGCATGGCAAGGCATTGGCAGAACCTGCATGGCAGCCAGGTCAGATGAAGTCTCTGCTGAAATGATGCTAGAGGGATTTCATAGAGCCACACAGCATGCAGGAACTTGGGTTGAAACCCAACAGGTCTCTGTGGCATCATGTGCTAAGATCTGAGGGGCATGAGGAAACCTGTCACATCAACTTATTCCCAGTAAGGATAAATGAACACACCAAAAGATTTCTTTTCCTCCTAAATAAAACGAATAATAATAAAAAAATTATTTGTTGCTAAAACGCTACTACATGCCAGATCCATTTCCCATATTGTTGTAATGAATTCTCCCAGCAGCCCTTGAGCACAGCCGGAATCATTATCCCTGCTGTTGGAAGAGACCTACAGTGGATCAGCTGGTACAGGAGGAGCCCCTCCACTGCAGGCAGTCTGTCGCGGAGCTCCTTGGCTCACCTGCGCTGTTCAGACAGCTTCTCAGTTACCGAGGTCCTTGCATGGCTGGCATCCACCACAAGCTGACCAACTGCTGCCCTGTCTGAAGAAAGCATTGCAGGGCTTCCTAGCTGCCAAGGTCTCTGACTCCTGTGTGGTGGGGATCTTCTAATCACCCTTTTTCATAATCCTCAAACTGAGTCATAAAGCTCCACCTCTCCTCCCTGCCCCATGCCTTCCACTGCCACGTTAGGAATGTACTCCTGGACCATTCTGCAGGCAGGGAGGGCATGGTTTGTTCTCCTCTCTCTGGGAATGAAAGTCCACTACTGAACTTTCCATCTTTCGTCCTCCTTGGATGGCTCAAAGCCCATTCCAGCTCTATTCTTGTTTCTGCAGCCTCGAAAGCAGCATGCAGGCCATCCCAGCAGGCGTGAAATAGCCAATGTACTTTGCCACAATGTAAGTATGGAGATGTCTGTCCAGAGCCATGCCTCACCTTCATCCCATCCACTAATGCTGCTAGGTACTCCGTCTTGGCCTGGAACTAGGCAGGGGTTTCCTCATGGTCACATCAAGTAGAAAGAACGTACAGCTTTTCTTTAGTTTCCTCCCAAAAAGAATGTTATAATTGAGAGTGGAAACTCACTAGCCTGTGATTTCGTCTGCTGCAGGCAGCTCTTCCCAGGACTTTTCCTGGCCTCCTTGCAGATCTGTCTCCCCTGCTTCATTTCTGAGGCTCAGTTCTCCTTCCATGAATCACTTTGTAGACTGCTAGCCTGTGGTAGTTTGAATAATGTCCCCCAATAAATTTAAAAGTTTATTATAATTGTAAATTGTCTCCAACCAGTTCTGACTGGAGGAGGTGTGTCACCTTGGCCAGATCCTAGGGTTCAGCCCTAAGGTATTTCTGGGGTGGATCTGGAATTCTAGCTACACATATGCAAAAAGCAGTCTGAGCTCAAGCCTGAAGTTCCTCTTGTTTTGCTAGTTTGGAATGTGCTTGCTTGCTTGGGATGATGGTGGTGGTTTTTCTCTCTCTGCTTGGATCTGTGAAAGGGGGCCAGCCTTTTTTCCTTAACTTCCCCTGTATCTGTTCAGTAAATACTTTCCTCCCCAAATAATTGTGCCTGTTTTGGGGATTCATCCCGCGACATGTGGCTGACTACGACATCCCCCTCTATCCCTTATTATTCTTTCTACCTTAATACCAATGTTTCTAGGTCCCCCACCCCATGGGACACACTGACAAGGTTGGAGCTTGGCCTCTGTTTTGTGTTCTCCTCTTCCTTGTATTCATCAACATTATTCAGCCTGGCTTTGGCTGTTTCTGCTCCATCCTCCCTTCAAAACCCTCTTCCTCTCATTCTTGAAGCATTCCATCTCTGCTTCTTTACTGTCACCCAACACACACACACCAGGGTCTCAGTACTCACTTCTCTAAGTTGTCCCTATGATACGGGTTGCTGCTAATTAATAATTGTAAGCAACGCGGGGAGAGAGAGAGAGTGTTGGAATCCTCCCTTCCCCCTCCTCCTACTCCGAGTTCTTGTCCTCTAATGCCAAAGAATTGTACACAGGGACAGAATTAAATTTTTAATTACACATTTATTCTAATTCAGTAGATCAGGAAAAGGGGAGTTGGATGGGGAAATTGGATGTGGGAAGTCAAAGTTTTCTCGCCACCAGTGTGGGGAAAACACGTGTCAGAGTTCACAGAGCTTTTACTATTTAGTTAGATAAGCAGTCCAAGAAAAGATAACAGAAAAGCTCCCTTTGTGAAAAAGAGAGGTTCGTGAGAGAAAAGGTCTGGAGCCTGCCCCCCTACCCCCCTGGGGTAGGGGGTACAGGCCTTACCTCACTGAGGCCTGGGTCAGCAGTCCTACTCCATTGCCATGTGGGAAAAGAGGGCGAGTTCTCTAGGGGAGCTAGTTTTAAGTCCTCCCCACGTGAGTCAGAGGGACAGCTGATTGGTTCATATCTGACCAATCAGTTTTAGCACCTAGGTTGTAGCTCTAACTAGACACCTCCCATTCAAAGGGAGGGGCTGGAAGGGTATGAGCAGTCTCTGTACACACCTGACTGTCACACCTAAGGCTGGTATTTGCTCAGAACAATAGGAAAAGTCACTAATTCACTTATTCTTCATGGATATTTCCAGTGATATTTTCTCCACTTTAAAAATGTGTGAACGGAGGCCTGGGAGTGAAATAGAAACTAATTCATTATGAACAAGCCATACTACCTGGTTCTCCTCCACCCAGCCCTCTGCTGCTTCCCCACAGCCTGGCTCCTGCCTTTTACCTATCCAAATCTGACTGTAGGAGTCTCCTATCTTCCAAAGCCCTCCTGTTAGCACCTCTCTATTCCCTGCATGTGACTGGGACTCAGGGGACCATCCCACTCCATTTCCTGCCCATCCTGCAGTTACTCTCTTCCTATTGGCACATTTCTGCCTTATAACCTCCATGCTTGCTTTTCCTGACTTCATTCCTCTTGCCTGTCCAGCCTCTCCTCCTCAGTGAGGTATTGGCTTCAGTACCACATTGTCATAGATGCCTTTCCCAGGAGGTCTGTCCAATATCTTAGCTTAATACTATTTGTCTTTGTAAAAGTCATCACCATCTGAAATTGTTTTGCCCTATTTTATTTTAAATTATTTGTTGTCCTTTATTGTCCCATACTATCAGTGTTTATCATTGTGGCAAAAAGCTGAAACAAATCACTCACAGGAGGAAGAAGGGGGCTTCAGTCTGGGGTCAGTTGGCTCCCTTACTTTTAGGCCTGGCATGACAGACCCATCATGGGGGTTGAAGTGGGGGGTATCCACTTGCCTCATGGTAATCAAGAAACAGTGTGACAGAAATGGTCCTGGGATAATATATACCTTTCAAAGACATACTTCTAATGACCCACTTCTTTCAACCAAGCTCCCTCCTGATTTTTATCATCTCTCAATAATACCATCATGTTATGAATCCTTCAAAGGGTTAATCCATTGATTGCACCAGAGTCCCTAGGATGTGTGATCTGGTCACCTTTGAGTCCCACTAGCTGAATACCAAGCCTGAAACATATGAGCCTGTTTGGACACTTGATAGTCCTCTTCTATGGAATGTGGATTCCTTGGTGGGGGTCATTGTACACTAATACCCCGGTTCGTCCATGAGGCTGGGTGGACAGAGTTTTGGGACAGCGGTGAGCCAACAGGCATAGCCACCTGGGAGGCACTTGCTGTGAAGAGCTCATTTATTATGCAGAAAAGGTTGTTTATTTAGAGGAAAAAACAGAGGTAGGGGCATAAGCCCCAAGGGGCAGGGTAGTCTGTGGATGTTTCGTGAAGGTATTGGCAGAGGCCAGTAACCTATGCATGCCTAGTTTGCATAGATAAATTGGGGGGGCTTTCTCAGCTCCAAGTGGTGGGAAGTACGTGCCTTTAGGCGTTTAAGGGATGGCGGTGGCTTCAGAGGAACTCTGACCTTTAAACTTTTATTGCCCAGGCTTGTTATTACAGCTGGGGTATGTGAGCTTTAGTAAACTCAGGCCTTGAAGTATCTGGGCTTATCAGAGTTTGTTGCCGGCCTGACAGCAGGGCTAGAATTTCTAGAATAAAAGAGGGGGGCTTTGAAGGCTGAAACTCCTGCCAATCTCAGATAAATTTGAGATTATTGGACTTTCAGGCCAGCCTCAACTTCCTTTAACCCTATATTCTCTGTACCTCTTAGCAGGATCCCACACTCTTCCACTGTGGGTTTGCAAATTGTGGGAAGGCAGAGTCCTCTGCCTTACTGTCTGAGCCCCTGTAGCAGGCACCTGGTACTTTGTGGACACTCCCTAGGTGTTTGTTACTGAGTCCCTTGAAACTCCATAGCTTGCAGCCTGCTATCATAATTCCTTGGTCACTAAGTGTTCTGGAAGGAGCCTTAGCGGGACAGATGTGAGTCACCTTCAGAGACTTGGAAGAAATCTGAGTGTTACCCCCAGTCTGTCCCAGGGCATCATCACTGAACGCTGCTTCCAGCCATCCTGTTGGTGAGCATCAGTGGTCACTTCATTACTGTGACTCAGTGGCCTTCTCTCGGCAGGTGTGTCTTTCTCAATGGTCAGCAGTGTCAGTGTGACCAGCTTAGAAATTCCTTTTTGCACCTTATTGCATGGTTGCCATAGTATTTTGGCTCTTGAGGATGCAAAGATCTGAACCCAGAGATGCAGATTTCTAGGCCCTGTGCTCCAGTGGGACCTTCTTGAATGAACCCCTAGAGGGGTAGGAGACTTCGCTTACAGGCACAGTCCTGAGGACCCGGCACTGAGTGGAATCATAAGTATCACCATGTGTCTGCTTCCCAATTCCCCTACACTGCATTTCACAAACATAAGGTGTTAAAGTACACTTAAGTTTATTTCAGGATTCAGGCTGCCCTTCACCACGTTCCACCGGACCTACGGCTGGAGGCCATCTTAGATGAAGCTGAATGTGTGTGTAAAGCAAGGCCACTTCTCTCTAGAGTGACAGGTGGGCTAGAGACAAACTAGAAAGAAAAATGTGAGTACATCCATATTTAAGAGAACCTACTCTTCTCTTTGCTGTGGACACCATTTTTTTCACAGTCCAAGCCTATAGGGCTGAGTTTGGAGGAAGGCTTTTTGGGTCAAATCCAGGATACAGGGGTCTAGAATGAAGGACTTGTCTCCAGATGTGTCCTCCAATGTGTGATGCTTCTCATCTTCTCCATCTGTGCACTGGCTTGAATTCCTGTTAAGTCCCTGAAGTGGGCGATGTCTTAGATTTTTGATTCTAGGAAGAGGAGATGTATTAGAGTTCCGTACCAGTTGAGGGAAAACCAAGGCCATTAGGTATTAGCAGAGTCATGTAGAATTAGGTCAGGGCTTGCCTCTGTCATTATTACTACAATTATCCTTTGAGTTGGCAGAAGGAAAATATAGTCTGGAAGAGAAATGTTTCTCTCAGCCAGGGAGGCAGAATATTCTTGTTTCTGTGTTCCAGGCTTAGGTTGAGGGATATGAAAAAGCAATTAAATAGCATGCAGCTTTGCAGCTATGGCAGTTAAAATAAATACTTTTTATAAGGGGAGCGAATCCATTCATGAATAGACAAATATGTTGGTAAATATAAGAGTACATGCATATTACTTACTGGTTTTTCACTCAAATGGGCTAAAATGCTTGACCTTATGAAAACAAATAATAGATTTATAAGAAGTTTGTTTAAATTTTTTGTCTTCCCTCTATATATTTTAGATTTCAATAGAATTTTTATCTATAATTCTGTATTTTTCAAAAACCAGATTCCACTCATTTTTTGACGTATACATCTTTAGTTTTCAAAACCCTAGGTGTGTGTGTGTGTGTGTGTGTGTGTGTGTGTGTGTGTGTGTGTGTGTGTGAAGAGAAGCTTTTCTATTAATAGTCACTGTAGTAAAATGATTAATTTTAACTCTGAGCTCAGAGTCTCTGGGCTGGAATGCCACCCTGTACCTTTCAGCTATGTAACATTGGGGAGAGTATTCTCTGCGACCTTTTTTTGTTTCATTGTTAGCAAAATAAAATAACAACAGTAATAACTACTCTAGATATAGTGAGGGTCATGTTATTTTATATAAAAGCATTGAGCAGTGTCTGGTATACACAAATAATATAAGTATTATGTACCCATATTATTATAATAACGATGGTGCTCTAATTTAGCAGATATGATTTGGGTTCAGTAACTAACTAAATAGCTAAATCTAGAATGTATTTACCTTTATTTAATAATTAAATTAGAATTGTGGTTAAAATTGACCAGCCTGGGCAACACTGTAACATCTTTGCTCACAAAAATTAATTATTAAAACAAGACGGTGGATCTAGTCATTGCCTTTGCTTCCTAATATCTATTCTAGATTACCCCATGATAGTAATAGAATTAATTTTTTGGTGCATATGTGTATGTATGTGTTCATGTGTGTGAGTGCCATAACTCAGAGTGCTGGTCCTCATCTCTCCACCTTGTTTGAGGCAGGGTCCCTTGTTGTTCACCATGGCAAGCCTCTGGAGGATTCCTCCATTGTTATACTTCTTGCACATGGCGCCCTGGGATTACAGGATCTGGCTTTTCCTTAGGGGGTTCAAGTACTCATGCTTATACAGGAAGAGCTTTATCAAGTGATTCACCTCCCCAGGCCATACGGTTAAATTTCCCCCATTTTTATGGACAATGTTTATATTTGAATGTAATATGATCATATTCTCCTCCCAGTACCTTCTTGCCCCTTTCCCTCTCCTCCATCCACTGGAGTCCTTCTAGGAAAATAGCACTTCCTCCATATTTAAAAAAATATTTTATTTATTCATTTTCAAACAGAGAGATACAGAGAGAGAGAGAGAGAGAGAGAGAGAGAGAGAGAGAGAGAGAGAGAGAGAACACCAGGGCCACCACCTTGTGGGTCTGGCTTATGTGGGTCCTGGGGAATTGAACCTGGGGCCCTAGGAACTGGAGGCAAGTGCCTTAACCGCTGAGCCATTCTCCAGCCCCCTCCATTTTTATGTAATGTTCACCTCCATCATCCATGATGATTTGTTTAAAAATATTATTTATTTATTTATATTCATGGAGAGAGAGGAAAGGAGGGAGAATGATTGTGCCAGGGCCTCTTGATGTTGTAAATGAACTCCAGACACATGTGCCACTTTGTACATCTGGCTTTACCAGGGCACTGGGAAGTGGAACCTAGACCGTCAGTCTTTGGAAGAAAGTACCTTAACCACTGAGCTAACTCTCCAGCTTGGTGGTGGTTGTTGTTTTGAGGTAGGGTCTAACTCTAGCCCAGGCTGACTTGGAACTTACTCTGTAGCCCCAGTCTGGCCTTGAACTCACAGTGATCAATCCTCCTACCTCTCATTGTCATATAGTTTTTAACAGGCAACCAAGTGCTGGGATTAAAGACATGCGACACAATGCCCAGGCATCATTCATGTTAAAATGGTGATGACCTCAATATTGTGAGATAACAGCCTCTGTGGAGTCATGAAATGACAGACACAAAGACAGAGCCAGATGTGGTGGTGCATGCCTTTAATCCCAGCACTCGGGATGCAGAGGTAGGAGGATCCCTGTGAGTTCGAGGCCAGCCTGAGACTACATAGTGAATTCCAGGTCAGCCTGGGCTAGACTGAGACACTACCTTGAAAACCAATAATAATAATAATAATAATAATAATAATAATAATAATAACAACAACAACAACAACAAGATAGAGGAAGATAGTGTCCCAAAGCTCTTCTCCCAATACTCTGGATTTAAATTCTTTCCAGCCCCTCTTTCACAGTGTTCCCTGAGGTTTCGAGGGGATTATAAAGATGTCTCATTTAGCATGGATCACTCAGCCATCACTTATTCTAAGCACTTTACCCCACCATTGCCATTGTCACATACAGAAAGGAACTTCTCTGATCAAAGGTGAGAGCAGAACTAATCTATGGCATAAGCATTAAACAACATCTTAGATGGCCATTTGATGGGTACATATCCTTCTAGCCAATCAGCAGTCGTGACTTCCCCTCCATGGTCATAACATTCCCTGCCATAGGATTGGGGCTCGGTTTTCAGTATTGGGATGAATTTCTTCCCATGGCTGGAGTCTGAGATCCAGTAAGAAAGTAGTTCTATAACAGAAGTAACACCTTTTCACCTGTAGACACCAAGCTAGTCAGTTTTATAGTGTGCAAGGTGTATCCATAATTGAGTAAGACCGTTGACTTGTTTTCTCCCTCAGCAGGCTGTGTAGCACTTTCCAGCAGATACTGTGGTAGCCATGAGGGAGGAGGCATCTTTCCAGCTTGATTTTTTTTTTTCAGTGGCCTGTGATATATTCTTGTGATATCTTCAGCAACAGGGTCTTATTGTCATATAGTTTTGACAGGTAACCAAGAGCTTTGGAAACAGCTTATTTTGCTTTGGGGGCCTCAGGGAACTCCCTCAACAAGAACTCACTGGGCGGTATTCAAACCCTGATACTTGGATTTTGCTGGGACAACCTCTGGCTTCTGAGAGCACCATTATCCATCCCCATAGGAAATTTCTGCCAATACCACAGCTCTCTTTTTTGTTCTTAATTACATTTTAATTAGTTAATAAAGAAGTAAGCTTCCCTGTGGGTTTTCCTTTATAGTTTCACTTTTGGTTACTCTCTCCACTTCGACTCCTCTTCCCTGTTCCCTTCTCCACTTTAACCTCTCCATTCCCAGTATTCTACCCCTCTGTTTAAATGTCTGCTTTCCCCTCCCCTTAAACCATCCCTTGGGGTTCCTTCCTGGATGGCCTGGACTGACTCTTCCTCCCTCTCTATCAGAGAGCTCCTGGATACAAAATTAACACACAAAAATCAGTAGTCTTCTTATATACCAATGACAAACACACTAAAAATGAAATCAGGGAAATAGTCCCATTCACAACAGCTGCATAGGATTAATTTTTAAAGGCAACAATATTGATACAAGAGAAGGAAACTGGAGAAACATAACTCTAGAACTTGGCCACTAGAACACTCAAGATAACTGTGGAAGTCAGAGAAAATTCTAAAATTATGAAACATTAGGATAAATATCAGTTCATACAGATGTTTTTAGCTTCTTTATCAAGCTGTCCAACAAAAAGAAAAAGGAAAGAAAGAAAGAAAGAAAGAATATACAATAGGAGGAAATATAAAACACACCAAAAATGATTCTATTATATCCAATATCCAGATAATAAGAATTCAAAAAACAGAACAGAGCAATCAGGGAGTGGACATCTTGTGAGTGAGAAGTAAAGCATCTGGGCTGCTAGTTTTAAAGGCCTTCCAAGTATCCAGGAAAAAAGGCTGGCATCGTATTGTGGCCAGTGCCCAGCAGAGAGGCTGGCGGAAACAGCTCGGCTCAACCCTTGGCAGCAGGGAAGCCAAGGGAGAGGAGCCAGGAAAGGGTTGGGCTCCCAAGATTTGCACCTCACTTGCAAATCCAACCAGCCACCTGTTAGCAAATAGCTCTAAGCTAAAAAGGGCATTTACATTTTTAAATAATTACATTGCAGATGGTTAAGAATGGCAGGTCAGCTGGGCATGGTGGTTCTAAGCCTGTAATCCTGGTGCTCCGGTGGCAGGGGCAAGAAGATTTCTGCAAATTCAAGCACTTTTGTGACACAGCAAGAGCCTTCCCCTGCTCCCCACCCAAAAGTCAATCAAATCCTTGCCTTTTTCCCTAATTTCACATCCTGTGCACACTGTTGCGGTGACCTCACAGCCCACAGTTCTTTCTGCATTTAGGTCTTTCAACTCTCTGACTAGAATGGTCCTTCAAACTTTGTATTCAGTATTACAAGGGTCTCTTAGAATAAAGTTTCAAATCCTTCCGAATTCCTTAAGTAAATCAGTTCCAAAAGGCCCAAAGCCACCTACCTAGTCAGGTTTCTAGCAACAATGACCTCACTCCACCGGTGCCAATTTTCTGTTGTAATTCCCCTCTCACAGCTGAAATGTTTTTTTTGTGTGTGTGTTTTTTAAATTATTATTTTATTTTGGCTTATAGTCTCAAGGAGAAGCTTCATGATGGCAGGAAGAGCATGGCATGAGCAGAGACTGGACATTATCTCCTTGCCAACATCAGGTGGAAAACAGCAGCAGGATTGTGAGCCTAACTCTAGCAAGGGGAGCTGGCAATAACACCCCTAAACCCATCCCCAACAACCCTGCAAGGCTATGTGATGGGTCAGGCATCTGCAGAGACAACCCCTCTCCTTGAGTAGGAGGTGTCTAGCTAGGGCTACAACCTAGGGGCTAAAACTGACTGGTCAGGTATGAACCAATCAGCTGTCTCTCTGACTCACCTGGGGAAAACTTAAATTAACTACCCTAGAAGAAAGGCCTCTCTTCCCTACATGGCAAGCTAGCAGAAGGACCTCTGAATCTCCAAGCCTCAGAAAGGTAAGGCATGCTCCAGACTTTTTCCCTCATGAACCTCTCCTTCTCATGATGGGAGAGCTCTCTATTACCTTTTCTTCTGCTGCTTATTTAGCTGAGCAGCACAAGTTCTGTTAAACTCTCCATGTGTTCTCCCCACACAAGTGGCTGGAGAACTCTGTAACTCCCCATGTTCCCTTAAACAATAAAGTCTCCCACTATACCTTACTATCTTGTTGTCCATGATTTTAATTCTTTAACTTTGTGGACAAGAACTCGGGTACTCCTTAAACTTTGGGGTGCATTGGAATTTTTGCTGGGCATTATCTAAATTTTAACCCCCAGATCACACCATTACAGCTATACCTCCCAAACTGCCATCAGCTGAGTACCAAGCATTCAAAGAACATGAGTTATGGTGAGGGGTATCTAATTCAAACCACCACATACAACATGGTAGCAAAGTACCTACATGTATATCCTGCTAACTGAATGACCTCCTCCAACTTTCCTGCAAAGATTAAGATACAATTTAGCTCAGGACAAGGCAAGTGTGACAACCTTGCTTAGTAAACCCAAAGGTTATAATAGACAAAATAGCTATAAAATTTTTGGAACAACAGACAAAGAGAATATTCTGAAACATTTCAAAAAGACTAAAACTATTATATAAACCATAAATATATCAATAACTTCTTATTAAGAATTTTAATACATTCATTAAATATAGATTCCTTAATGGAGCCCTGAACCCTAAAGAACAATGGAAAAGGCCATTACAGTTAGAAGGGAAATCATCCCATTTAGAATTCCATAGCCTGCCAAGGGATCCATAATGCAATGATAGCATTAAACTACTCTGAGATATATAAAGTCTCAAATAATGAAGCATTCTTATACCATTTCTTAGGAAGCTAATGAATATCACCTGTGTAAAGTATGAGTGAAGGGGTGGGTGAGTCAATAATAAGGTACAGACCCAAGAAAACACGGTCTGATCATATGGATCTGGATGTTGGTGGAAACTTTTGTAGGTGGGGCCTAGAGGGAGGACGCTGGGTCATTGGAGCACCTCCTTGAAGGGGACATTGGAACTCTGGTTCCTTGCTGTCTCCCTTTGCTTCTTGTCCACTATGAAGCAAGCAGCTTCTCTCTTCATGCTCCCAGCCACAGTGTATAGTGTCCCAAGGTCATTGACACTCTTCATCCTGCTTATTCCCTTCAAGGTCTTGCAGAGCATGTGTCAGGCAGCCATGAACCGAAACTTCTGAATGCATGATCCTAAAAGGAACTTTTTCTTCCTTTTAAGTTGTTAGTCTCAGCTGTTCTGTCACAGAGAAAGCTGACATATGGAATCTGACTGAAAAGAGAGAATGGTTGGAAGAGACCCCCAGAATGAAGACAGTCATGCAGGAACCCTGGAAGACAAATGAGACAGATTGAAGCAGCTGGGGCTGTGGGAGAATTATATGCAAACAAACAAGACTGATGAAATACCTGCGGTGTTTAACTGTACTTTTGGAAGATTCCCACAGCTGGCTGAGGTTTGGGGTATGCATTGCTGGTAACTACATGGAAACCTGAGGGACGGAATCTGGGATGTAGCTCAGTGGAAAGTGCTTGCAAGAGTGAGATCCTGAGTTTTATCCTCTGCACTGCAGGAAGTACAAACAAATAAAGAAATCTAAGAAAGAAAGAACCAGAACCAGAACCAACCACAGGAATGTGTGGAAAAATGCCTGTATGAGAAAGAAAGACGTACTAGACACAGAATGACTTATTGGTTAATGTTTTTTCACATCATCACTCAAGATGAGGGCTGGAGAGATGGCTCAGCAGTTAAAGGCACTTGTTTGCAAAGCCTGGTGTCCTGGGTTGGATTCCCCATTACCCATGCAAAACCACAGGCACAAAGTGGCACATGAGTCTGGAGTTCATTTGTAGTGGAAGGAGACCCTGGTGCACCCATACTCTTCTCTCCCTCTTCCTCTCTCCCCATTTCTCCCTCAAGTAACTAAATAAAACCAATAAATGAATATTTACAAAGAGATTTGACTAGTCAGAATAATAGATCTGTGTTTAGGGGTGAAGAGTGGGATGTTTACAAGCCAATGTGTGGTGAGTGAGAGTGAACCTGACCTTCCAGAGTGGGACACCAGGGATGATGCTGAAACCGAAGCACACTGTCGTAGTCAGCCACACGCTGCTGGGATGGATCTTCAAACCAGGTACAGTTTTGGGAAGGATAGGATTTATTGAAACTACAGATTGAGGGGAAGTTCCATAAGAGCGAAAGAGGCTGACCCTCTTTCACAGGTCCAAGTAGAGAGAAAAACCCATCACCTACACCACACACACACATTAGCAAACAGGCAGGAGGACAAGAAGAGAATTCTTTCACTTTTATATAGCCCTAGGGTGGGGTCTTGCAATTCTATCCCAGACAATGGCTTCCTGAGTCTCTGGAATGTCCTTCCAGCACTGCCCACACAGGAAAGGATGTTTACTTCTAGCTCCTTTGAGCTTCCTTACTTCCCTACTGAGAGGCCGCCTTCCTGTGAACATCCTCGGAGACCCACCCCAGGTTACTTGAAAGGTCAAATTGACAACCAAACTTAACCATCACACACACCATTTAAAATTATGGGTTCAAATATCAACAGAAATGGCGAAAGCTGAGCATGGTGTCTCACATCTTGAATCCCAGTACTAGGGAGGCTGAGGTAGGAATATTGCTGTGAGTTTGAAGTTAGACTGAGACATAGAGTGAGTTTCAGGTCCACTTAGTCTAGAGTAAGACTCTGACTCAAGAAAACTTAAAAAGGGAGGATGGTGGGCTAAACATGGAAAGGGTATCTCTGCAGAGTGAGAACTGAGGGGGCAAGTCAGGGAGATTTGAGTGTTTATCCTTACCTCTGATGACCTGATGACAATTTAACTTTTTAAATACTGTGCATGCACATAAATTTTTATTGAGAATTTTAATGCATAAACATACTGTACTTCCTACTTCCCTCTTTTGACGCCCACCCCATCCCATTGGACCCCCTTCTTTTATTTTGGTGTCTTGTTCTTTTTTTTCCTTCTATGTCAAAATGTGGCTCAATATAGTCCATACCATGTGGAGATAACCTGACCTGAGGTCATGGATGTTCCCCCCTAGTCCATGCCCAGAGGATAGTGGCCCAAAGCACTGCTCCTCACCTTCTGCTCTTCCATTCTTTCTGGGCCCTCCTCTGAGATCCTCCCTGAGCCTTGGAAGGTGTGACAGCTATGTCTCATCTAGCAATGAGCTCCCAACAGTCTCTTATTTTCAGCACTGTGATCAGTTTTGAGTCTCCACAGTATCTATAGTCATTTCTAAAAACAAAAACAAAAAACCCACCTTCTCTGTCCAGCAGGGCCAATGCTCTTGATTGCCTACCAGAACTAAGACACTATTGACGAAGATACCGCATGTTTTGTTGCAGGACGTGAGAAATCAAGCCAGAACTGAGCTGGAAGCCTCCGCACTTCTGGCTGGCATACAACTTGGATACAAAAAAAAAGGCCAATCTCTTTCCTGCTTCAGTTTTATCATCTCTTTATCTATCTAAGACACTCAACGATGTTTTTTGTGGTCTATCTCCAGATACCCATGTGGGATGTTCTTAAGCTAAGATTTAGGCTTATTTATAGCAGAATTTTAAAAAAAATAAATGAAAAGACATATACATTCCCATCTGTTAGGTCCCAAAATCTTACCTTCAAATAAGCAAAAGATCAAAAATAAATGCAAAGTTTCTATCTAGGAAGATTTGGCAATGTTTTTGGGCAGCTTTCCTTTCCAGAATCAGAGGAGGGCAATTCCCTCTGTATTTGCTTTGTTTTGTTTATTGAACATGTGTTGCATGCCGGGCATGTAGCGGAGAGAGCATTAAATGCATTAGCTCTTGTAATCCACACGATATCCTTCAGGGTTGCTTGAGTAACAGAAGTTTAGATCCGTTAATAACTTTCTGAAGGCCACACGGCTAGGATTTGAGTCCATGTCAATAATTCTGACACTGAAGTCTTTGGGGGCTGTTTCCACCACACTGTCCTTTGCCTTGCCAGAGCGGCGAGGAACTGGGAGGCTGGAAGGAGTGTGGGGAACGAGAATCAGGGAAGGAACAGAAGCTGGCTGCTGTGGCCTGCTCCAACTTGTCAGAGTGACCAGGAGTAAGAGATGTTTGCAGATACCTTGAGCCAGCCCAGCAGCAGGCTGATGATGGCCATACATCATCTTTTCAGGTATTTGAGCCACACATGCCAAACCTGCCACTTGGCTGTATCTCTGAAGACAACTGTACCATTCTCAGGACCTTTTCAGATGAACTGGAATATATCCTCTTTGAATTTCATGTATTTCAATCTTACCATCGTTTCTCTGTTTAATAAACCAAGTCAGAAACGTTTTATCCTATTGCTGAAGTGCAGTAAAGCCATTTCGATGAATTAAGCAGGCATTCCCTCTGAAGTTGGATTGAATTTACTTAACATCCTAGTGATTCCCTGGGAAGGATCTTCCTTAAATACAAATTGGTTGGACCTGTTTCTAATCTATAGACAAAAGTCTGTAGAAGTTATCATTAGTAGAGCTGTTAAAGTTACAGTTCCCTTCTCATTGCTGGTACAGATACCCAAGGAGAAGCATCTTATGGGGGGAAAGGGTTTATTTCAGGTTTGTGGTTTCCAGGGAGAGCTTTTTCATGGTAAAAGAAACTGGCTCACGTTAAAATTATACATCCATAGCTGAGAGACAACACCCAGCCCCAGCAAGCATGAGCTGACTCTGAACACACAGTATGACTGGACTCACTGTCTACCCCCAGCCTGCCGAAGACTGAGTAGGAAGCTTAATCAAAACTAGCTGAGGCTATGGGGGACATTTACATTCAAACCACATGATAGCCTCTGGTCTTTGCTACTCTCTTCAGAGTTAGTTTGGAAGTAATATTTTGGGTGATTGGCAAACCTGTGCAATCTGCTTTATAAAAATTTTCCCTGTCTTCAGGTCAAGTCTTATCCTGACATCCACACGTGTTAGAGAAGACTGTAGCAAATTTGCCATGACTACATTTTTTTATACACACACCAGAAGTCATCCTCCTTAGCAGAGAAATAGGTCCTGATTTATACTAAGGCAAAGATTGAGCAGAGAAGTCAATCCTGACTCCATTTTGAGGAAAGTAATGAAGGGGCCTTAACTGCAAGAGAAGAAAACCAGAGAATAAGACACAAAGCCAGACAGAAGTGGAGAGAGCTGCTACCTGCCTTAGCAATTAAGGGGAAATGGAAGAAGGAGAAAGAATTGGGTCACTCTGACATCTGTTATCCTAGCAATTTTGCTTTCAACATTATTCATAACTATTTTATACCAGTACACAATCTGGCCTCAAAGCAAAACCATAGCTATTTATGAATAAGTACAGTCGTCAGTATATTGCAAGCAGAATAATAAAAGTGTAGAGATTTATGATGGGCTGCTGTGAAAGGTAGGGAGGATCTATGCATGAAGGGTAATTGCCTTTGAGAAGGAGCATTGCCCACTGCCAAGAGCATCTCACCTTCTTCAAATGTGGAAATTGCAAATTGATCATTCTAAAACAGGCGGCACAATTTATAATCTCAGATATACTGTGCACCATGGGCTGGAAGGACCCCATAGTGATGCATCAAGATGGAAAGTGGGAATTCAAAAAGAAAATTAAAGAGACCATGTATTTTCCAAAGCATTGTTTCTCTGGGAAAACAACCTGGCCGATTGCCTGATTTCAAGATGGGTGCTGCATGTGAGTCAGTGTGTCATCTCTGCAGGAGCTGTGCATCAAAGATCAACTCCTGAACTAGCTCTCAGGATGAGGCGGATGTGGTTTAGGGGATAATGGTATTGGGAAAAAAAATGCCACATTATGTCTGGGATCTCACATTCCATATGAAATACACACACACACCACACACACACACACACACACACACACACACACACACACACATACTTGGATGCAAAATGGGTAAGTCAATGAACCAAGAGTCAGTTTGAGGACCCAGGCTGGTAATCCTATCTACTCAGCAGTCCAAGGATTGCAAGTTTAAGGCCAGCTAGGCAGCTTAGTGAGACACTGTCTCAAAATAAAAAGTAAAAAAAAAAAAATGGCTGGAGATGTAGCTCAGTGGACAAGCACTTGTCTGGTATGAGCAAAGCCTTGAGTCCTGGGCTCCATCCTCAATATTTTTTTAAAGGTTGAGAAAAAGTTGTCACATCCCTGTTTCTTAGAACTTTTGTAATTGGTGTCCCCTCTTCATGCGAAGCTCTTTGCTGTGATAAAACTTTGCGCCCAGAGATTCCAGAGTGCTATGCGAACAACAGATATTCATCTGTAAGATCACACCGGTGCAATGCAGGGAACACAGGCAGGTTGCTGAGGACATGACAGAGAACAGGGACTGAGATTAGAATTGCTTTGTGCTGCTGGGATCAGAGAAAGCTCTGAGGAGATGTTAGAATTCAATAGAAATTTTGCAGACACATGCAAGGGTACATCTTGCTTGCTCAGACACTTGGGGAGGTGAAAATTCAAGTCAGGATATGAATACTGGGAATTCCAGGTAGGCTAACGTGAAGAACCTGAGGAGCAGGGATGATGGGGCTTTAGCTACAATAAGGCACTGCAGAGAGCAAACCTCAGAGGGAGACTGGATGGAGGAAAGGGAACAAAGCCTTGATGAACTTTTGTTCTGCCCAGAACGACTCGGGAGGCAATGAGGTTAAGAAGGCAGTCTTGGGCTGGGGAGATGGCTCAGTGATTAAAGGTGCTTGCTGGCCATGCCTGACGGACCTCCCCAGCACCCACATAAAAGCCAGATGCACAAAGTGGTGCATGCGTCTGGAATTTGTTTGCAGTGGCAGGAGGTCCTGGAGCACCCGTACTTACTGTGTGTCTGCCTCTCTCTCTCTTTCTCTGTATCTCTCAAATAAATAAATAAAACTTTAAAAATAAGAAGGCAGTATCTTCACACTGGAAATTGTTTCCTTTGCTGTGCAAAAGCTTTGTTATTCAGTGATATTCCATTTCCCATTTCTTGCTATCATCTCTTGGACTGTTGGGAGTTCTTTTCCGAAAGCCCTTGCTTACTCTTGTGTCTCAAAGGGTCCCCCCCAAAACCCCGTGTTTTTCTTTAGTAGTTTCAAGGTTTCAGCTCTTCCATTAAGGGGTTCTGATCCATTTTTTAGTTGAGTTTTGTGCAAGGTAAGAAGGTAAGAGAAAGGGATATAGTTTCAGTCTATTGTGGAGGTCCAGTCTACCCAACATGTCCACAGATTCTTTTTTCCAATGTATGCTTTCCATACTCTGTCAAGAATAGGGTGGCTGTAGCCATGTGGGTTTATTTCTGAGTCCTGTTCTCTAATCCATTGATCTACAAGACTATTTAGAAGTACCATCTCGTTTAGTTAACTGTTTCTGGGGTATCACTGGAAATCAGGCAATGTGACATTTCAAGCCTCCCATGTTTTGATCAGCGTGTGTGTATATGCTTGTGTGTGTGTGCCTGTGTGTGCGTGTGTGCGTGCATGTGAGTATGTGTATGAGCATGCATGTGCATGTGCCTGTGTGAATGTTCATGAGTGTCTGTGTGCGTGTGCACGTGCATGCTGTGAGCCGTGTAGTATATACATGTGTAGGTGTCCTTGCAGAACCCCAGGTGCTGACCTGCGCTGGTGGAGGGTGCTGGCCTGCACGTCAGATGTCCCGCCATGACCATTGCTTTTCTGCCCATTATTCCTTGAGCTGGAGTCTCTTACTGATACCCGTGTTGGCTGCTTTCTGCTGCTTTCCGCAAGCCCAAAATGATTCCCTATTCTCTGTTCCTCTTTGCAGGATTGGGGTTACAGGTGCACGTGGCCACGCCCCGCTGTTTACATTGGATCTGGAGATTCGAACTCGGGCAGTCTCATCGTGTGTGAGCAGAACACTCATCACTTCATGGCCAAGCCCGGTTTTCCTGACTTCTTTTTCAACCAGTTTCTGGTGTATAGAAAAGCTACTGATATTTTTAGAATGTAGATTCTGTATCCTGCTATTATGCTGAAGTTGTCTATCAGTTCTAAGAGTCTTCTGTTGGAGTTTTGAAGCTCTTTCAGGAACAGGATCATATCCCATGAAAACAGGAATAATTTGTTTTGTTTCCCAGTTCTAACTACTTCACTTCCTTCTCTCTCACAGTTCATCTAATACTTCAAGCATTACATCATACAAGAGTACCAAGAAGGGGCTTCCTTGTCCCTTTCCTCATATCCGAAAAAATGATTTCAGTTTTTCTTTTCAGTATCAGGTTGTCTATGTCTACTAGCCTATATTATGTTGTGCTATGATCCTTCTGGAATATTCTTCTGAGACAGTCAACTTTGTCCGAGGACTTTTTCTGCATTTATTGAGATGATCATGTGATTTTTTAACTGGGGATTGTCTATATGCTATATTGCATTTATTGCTTCACACAGGCTGAACCAATCTTGCATCTTTGAAATGAAACAAACTTGACTTAGTGTATGTTTTTTTTCTTCTAACATTGGCTTAATTTTGTTTTCATGAATTTTATAGAGGTTTTTATGTCTCTTCATCATGGAAATTATTCTATAGTTTTTGTTCTGTGTCAGTTTTGGAATTGAGATAATACTGGCCTTAGAGAATTAAGTCTTCCTTTCCTTTCTATTTTATAGAACAGTTTTTAGGAGCTTTGGAGTATTTCTTTTTTTTAAAGGTCATATAGACTTCAGCAGTGAATTCATCCAGTCCTGGGTTTTTCTTGGTTGGGAGATTTTATTACTACTTTAATCCTGTTGTCATGATTAATCTGCTTAGGTTTTTTTACGTCTTCTTTGTTCATTTCTTGGCAGGTCATTTTTATCAAGAAATTTATCATGAGTTTTTAATTTATTAAGGTATGATAATTATAACCTCTAAGGGTCCTCTAGATTTCAGTGGTATATGTTGCAATATCTCCCTTCTTGCCTCTAATTTAGTAAACTTGTGTCTTTGTTCTTTTTTTCCCTTTTAATTACTTCAGCTATGGATTTCTCTGTCTTATCCTTTTAAAGTACCAACTCTTTGTTTCATTGATTCTTTGGCTAGTCCTGCCAGTATCTATTTCATTAATTTCAGCTGTGACATTTATTATTTCTTTCTACTAATGGTGGGCTCGACTTCCTGCTGTTTTTCTAAGACATTGAAGCATACCATTAGGTTATTTGATATCTTTCTGAATTTTTCAAGCAAGTGCCTTTAACCGCTGAACCATCTCTCCAGCCCTCTCTCTCTGAATTTTAGTATTCATAGCTAAAAAATCTTCATTCTTAGAACAGCCTTCACTGTATTGTATCCCACAAATTGTGCCAAGCTGTGTTTTCATTTTAATTTTATTTGAGGATTTAAAATATTCCCTCCTCCAATTTCTTCAGTAACACATTGATTGTTCAAAAGTATATAGTCATAATCTTCCTGTGTTTTGATTTTTAATTTGATTTTATTATGATTGGAATTTCAATTGTGAAAATTTGTTAAGCCTTGCTTCTTGGGATCAAATGTGACCTATTTGGATAAAGTTCTATGGGCTGCTGAGAAAAATGTATATTCTGTTGTTGTTGAATACAATGTTCTACAGATGTTTGTTAATCATTTCATCCAGGGTGCAGTTTAATTTTGAGATTTCTTTGCTGATTTGAGGGATATTATTTGAACAATCTATCTGTCTATTAGAAAGGGGTGCTGATATCACTACAATTTTTGTATTAGGCCTTTATTATTTATTATTATGTCCCTTTATGATGAGTAGTGATTATGGGATTTGGTGTACTAATATTCAGTGCACGTGGATTTACAATACTTTGTCTTCTTGATGAGTTGTTTTATGAATACAGTGTGATCTTCTTTATCTCTTCTCACTTATTTGTAACTGAAATCTTTGTCAGAGACAATTATAGATGCTCAAACTTTCTTTCAGGTCTCTTTTGCTTAAACTATCATTTTCCATACTTTTGCTTTTTACCTGGATGTCTTTGCTAGTAAGGCACATTTTTAAAAGAAAACAGACAGACTTTGAATTTCAATATAATGAACCAGTCCACTTTTTTTCAATGGCATTAAGGTCTTTTAAATTTTAGTGTCTATTTTTCTAGTAAACTTTATTTGTCCCCCTGAGCTCTTATAAATGTGTACTTTTTTCTTCTTTGTATAGTATTCATTTACATACTTGCTATAATGTTGGCTTATTGATCATAAAATGCTTCCATCTATGCTTATCTTGTAAAGTCTTGACTTCTTTGATTTTGAAGGCTGACTTTGCTGGGTATAAAATCTAGGCTACATATAACTCTCCTCTATTCTTACAGGAATTTGTGAGAGTTATCGTTTACATATAGGAATGAGAGGAAAGAAAGGAAGAAGGGAGGGAGGAAGGGAGAGAGATGGGGGAGATAGAATAGCAGTCAAGCTTATCAATCATTTGGTACAAAGTAAGTTTATTGGCTTCAACATCTTTGGGATGTCTTTAGGAAACTTACATTGTCTTTGTAGGCAATTTTGGTTTTATCTGTGGTATTTGAAGTTTCTTGACTTTGCCAAACCAGAAAGGCAAACCAGATCTCAGGACAAAGGACTGCTTTTCCTCCCTATGGTTTCTTTCTTGTTCCATCTTGATTTTCTTTCTATCTTGCTATAGTGCCATTGTGGTAGTTTGAATAATGTCCCCCAATAGAATTTATTATAATTGTGTTTATTAAATTGTTAATTGTCTCCAGGCTTCTGGCTGGAGGAAGTGTCACTTTGGCCCAGCCTCCTGGGGACTGGCCCTTTCTAATTTGGATGCAAAATACTAAGGATAAATATGCCAAAGAAAAGCCAAAACCCCGGTTTGGCAGTTCTGCATTTTGTGAATTACAGTGTGTTACAGTGTGCTTGCTTGAGGTGCTGGTGGTGGGCTTCTGTCTCTGTCTCTGCTTGGATCTGTGAAAGAGGGCCAGCCATTTTTTCCTTAACTTCCCCTGGGCCTGTTACTTCAATAAATACTTGACTCCCCAAAATTGTGCCTGGTTTGGAGATTCAGCCCAGTGGTGTGTGACTGACTACGATAGCCATTGTGTGATTGTGGAGTTCAGAGACTTCCCTGTTCTCTTACATCTATAGCCTTCTTCATTCCCTCAGCACACCAGATGCTCCCTGTTAGGAAACTCTGTTTCTCTTACAATTTCCAGGGTGAGTTTTGTGGGCTTCACCTGATCACTTCTTTGCATCACAGTGCCTTTCCAGGTCCTCCATCTCTCTCTTTAGCTCTGTACCTATTGTTTTGTCATCCACCATCTGGTAGCTTGTCACCCAATAGACTCAGATGCTTTATTAAAGCTTATCTCCAGCTACCTGCTGGAGAAGGTGTTACTGTAGGTGGATCTGCTTTGTAGTCCAAAGCTTTGCAGAGAGCACTCAGAGCTCGGGCTGTTTGCTACTGGTCCCCTGCTGTTGTGTGCTTACTTGTGGTGCTGGCTAGTGGTGGTTGGATCTCTGCTTAGATCTTGCCAGCCTCTTTTGCTTTTATGGAACTTCCCCTGGATCTGTAAGCTTCAGATAAATCCTTTCCTCCCATAAATTGTGCCTGGTTTGGAAGTTCTTCCCAGCAACATGAAGCTGATGACAACATATCATTCCTTCCCTCTAAAGAATTTTTTTCTACTACCCATTGTTTCAGAGCTCTGTACTAATCCAAACTCAAGCTCATTCACCAATAGCCACTAGTTTTGATCCTTAGGAAAGGAAAACAGAAAGAAAAATTTCTGAACCCATAACTGTTCCCTTAAGGATGAATTGGGAGGTTTTGGGAAAAGTATTCTCCTTCACAGTTGTAACATGACTTTTCTTGGAGACATTAAAAGAAATGTCTGTTTTCCTTGGATACTGATGGTACCAACAAACTGAAGAAAAGGTTCTGTCCAAGTCCAGCTTGATGAAACAGTGAGTCTGTTGGGTTAGTTATGGGAACATGGGTATCTCTCAGGGAGTTGCATCACCAAAAAGCCCACTCCTCAGTCAAAATTTCACCTTCTATTTATTTTAGCACTTCCTAAAATCATAAGTAGCTGTGACAGGGTCTAATGGCCATTCCCCTCATTCCAGGAGGGAACCGTTTCATTATCACGGACCTGACTGTCAGCTGTACTATTCAGCCTACTTCACTGTGTGCTAAGTCTCCTGTAGTTCACTAGAGCAGCTGTGTTTCCTGATAACAATAGTCATGGTGTTCATTGTTTCCTTGAGTTCTTGTCTTGTAACTCAGGAAGAATGACAAGTGTGGACATGGCAGAAGGTCACGTTAAACAAGATGTTACTTTAGAATGTAAAGCAGAAAGTTCCCCAAATGGGAAGGGTCCTGAACATCTAGGTAACCGCTTTGGGATTTGGCTCAGGGGTTCTTAAATCCTTAAAGACATAAATTACGCATCAAGTTGGGATGGATAGTGTTGGTTACTTTAAATGTATGTAGGGGCTCTTGATAGGTCAATGAGCAAAAAAAAAAAATATGGATTCCTGTCAAAAACTCCCAAGAAGAAAGAAGAACCAAAGTTATAAGAAGTGAAAAAAAAAATAAAATAAAGGAAAAAGAGCAGAGGCTGGTGGTCAGCCGAACTCTTTTGGTGGGTCAGGGCTTTTTGGATCTCAGTTTCTGGACACTGTTCTCTGGACTTATCATTAGTAATATTAGTCACATATAATTTATTATTATAAAATCTCCATGTTCAGAGGCTCTGGCAGGATCTACAGATATCTGCTTATTGCTTTTTAGTTCTGTCACCCCACTAGCTCCCTATAAAAAACTGGTCTATCTTACTCCCAATTCCTATCAACACTGCGCCCCAAGGAAACAGCTATGCTGCAGCAGTGATTGTGGTGAGTAGTAAATGAGGTTCTTTATGTGAATGTATGCTGTAAACGGCAAAGTGTTTATGTAACTGAGAAAAGTGTTGTCGGTGGGCTGAGCTTTAAGTAGAGTGATATTTATTCTGGATTTATGCACTTCTCAGCAGGGTCAGATTTACCCAAACAGGTATAACTTCTGGTTAAAATAAATGGAGTGTTAGCTATGGCAGCAACATCCTTCTCCTCCCAGAGATAAATTCTCATCCCATTTCCAAGGCCCAAACAAGCCTTTTCTTATTTCTCAGTGTCTTCTCTCTCTCTCTCTCTTCCCAGTGAATGCCATTGGCATGGAATCTGACTTATTTCCTCCATATTTTCCTTTATTCACTAGACTAAAATTCTGGCATTCGTGTTATAGGCATGGCTCTGAGCCCAGAGCGTACCCCATTGAGATGCCCAGGTTCTTATGATGTTCCAGAGGAAAGGACTGGACACATTAGTGACAGCAGTCAAGACAATTTATTAGGAAAGCGTTACACCATCAATGCAGTCACTAGGCTAGGCACTGCTTTCCAAGCTGGAGAAACCTTGACTTATAACTTTATTTTCTAGTACTTTCCTACCTCCCCCAATCACAACCCCTACTAGGAGCCAAACCAGATCAGCAGGTTAGCAAGACAGCCTATCCCCTTTGGGACCCTGAAAGATGAGGGGTCTTCTTTTATCTCCCACTCTCTTCTCTTCTATTGCATTCCTGACTTGTCTCACATAGCATAAGCCCAGTCACACTCCTCACCCCCAAGAATTTCATTAAAAGGGATATCTCATCTTGTTATTAAGATTTCTGACTCTCTCTCTCTCTCTCTCTCTCTCTCTCTCTCTCTCTCTCTCTCTCTTTCTCTCTCCATGTTGCCTGTGGTATTGTGGGAATTTAGGAGAGAGACCCCCACACAATGTTACCATGTGCTTACCCTGCCTTCTGCAGAATGAAAACGGATATTCTTGTTTGTTTGTTTGTTTTTTTCTTAGAAACATGTATGTACTTTTTTCTGGTGATGTTTTTTGATTCTGCACCCCAATACCCTAACAGCAGTTAGGGTTATTTCTTCAGGGGGGAGATTGTGACAGTTGGCTCATACCTTCAGGCAAGTTCTACAGATTCCATGCCTGACCCCTCCCTTTGAGTGAGAGGTGTCTCTAACTAGTGTTCAAACCTAATCCTGAAACTGATTGGTCAAAGATCAACCAGCTGTCTCTCTATTCACCTGGGCCGGGGAATACTCACTGAACAGAAAATTCTCTCTCTCCTCACATGGCTTGCTAGCAGAAGGACCTCTGAGTCTCTCCAGGCTTTAGGCCTTAGGTAAGGCCCCCCTCACCACAGCCATTAGGGGTTCTTTCCCACGTGAACACTTCTCATGATCTTTCTTCCTTCTTCTGCTTGTTTGCTGACCAGCATAGATTTTGTTAAATCCTCTCCCATGTGTTCTCCCCACACTGGTGGCTGGAGATCTCTGTAACTTCCCATTTTCTCTTAAATAAAGTCTCCCACTATATTTTATCCTCTGGTGGTCTATAATTTTAATTCTTTAATTTTATAGAATAATTAGAATACTTTTAAGGTGGGTTGGAATTAGCTGGGTACTTTTTAAATTCTGATCCCCAGCTCTCCTGTTACAGTATGGTATCACAACTCTCCAAAAATAAAGCTCTAACTCTAAAATGCCATTTTTGTCTCAGTACCTCTCATTGAACCAGCCTGTTCTTCCACTGTTCTCAACAAACTCTATCAGAATGAGAATGTAGAAGCAGGCCAGAGAACTGAGGAAGGCCTTTGTAGGTTATTTACTTAGCATCCACCTGGTCTTACATTCATATCCTGGTGTGTGTGTGTGTGTGTGTGTGTGTGTGTGTGTGTGTGTGTGTGTGTGTGTGTGTGTGTGTGTTGCAAGTATGCTCTATATTATAACGAGTTTCCAGTCTTCCCCTGCCTTTGCCATCTGTCCTGTGTTAATCCTGATGCTTCCCCTCCAGCACATTTCCTCTTCTCCTACCTCATTAGAATTAGTGTCCAGCCTTGACTTTGTCACTTCTTGACCGTGATATTGATCAAAGCAGGAGCACACAGGTTTTCATTTTCTTTGTTTTCAAAGAGGACAATAACTCAGGTCCTATCAGGCCTTTGAAAGGAATCTGCAAGAGAAGAGGGTGAATGAACTGAGGAACCTGCACTTCCTAGGGGTGCGGTGAAGCCTTCTCAGCACATGTACCCAGCTCAGTCTGTGCTCAGCATTACTATCGGCCCAGGACTCTGTCCCTCCTAAGGCTCTCACTAGGACTTTGAATGAAACAGAAATTCAAGAGTTGAAAAAAAGAAGATTCACTGGAAAGTTGCCTAGAGCCCTGGACAAAGTTAGCATCTGGGAACAGTAGCCTTGGGAGAGAAAGAGAAGCCAAACAGTAGAGCTCACAAAGAAACACAATTGACTATTGACTCAACATCAATGTTAAGCGCCTTAGGCATCATCCAGTACAAGTTGCCAATATCCGTTCTTCAGCTGGAAGGAAATGAAAGGATGTTTGGAGTGACAGTAAGGTCCTAGGTGTTCTCATCTGTATGTCTGCCTATTACAGAAAACAGTGGTTCATACATTTGTTAAAGCAAGAGTTGGAGAAGGTAGCATCATTCTTGGCCAGGCCCATTTGAGAGAGAGAGAAGGGTGGGCATATCTGTTCATAGTAGGCACTGGTCAGAAGTGAGAAATGGATACCGGTCTTCCTCTGATAGCTATCCCCCAGCCCCCTCTCCCCAGTAATCAGTGTCACTTTGCTTTTGTTCTAGCTCCTCACACACCTTCCTTCTATGTATGCAGGAACATTTTTGCAAGAGTTATAAGCATAGACTGTCTGGGAGAGACACTGAAGTTTCTAAGTTCTTGTGTTGCAGAACAGAGAATTGTGTCAGAGACACATGTAAGGTAATAGAACTAGAAGTTGTTTGTTAAAAAAGAGAAAGGCAATGCTTGAAGTGGGGTGCAAGTGAGCTAGTGAGATGGGAAAGACATATACCCCAAAAGCCTCAAGCCAGGAGCCTCATGGCACCCATCGTTCAGGCATTTGTTAGTCAAGGACTTAGAAGGAGCCCCGTGACTGCTTTAGTTTATCTCTACGAGTGTGCTGTTTGTTGGGATGGGTGAGGATCTTATTGAGGTTAGATTTCAAGAAAGCTGCCTTTCCTATGTATCCCCTCCTAAGTGGTATTCCCAGAATGAGAAAACCTTTATGTCATGGTTTGATCCAGGTATCCTCCACAAACAAATGTGTTCTGAATGATTGATTCCCAACTGATGGCAGTTTGGGAATTAGAACTTCACTGGAGCTGTGTTGTTGGGGGGCGGGCTTATGGGGTTATAAGCCAGCTTCCCCTTGCCAGTATTTGGCACACCTTCCTGCCGCTGTTTGCAGTGCTATAGCGGAAGTGATGTTCACCCTTATGCTCATGCCATCGTTTTCCCTGCCATAAAGGAGTCTCCCCTCGAGTCCGTAAGACAAATAAACCCATTCCTCCACAAGCCGCTTTTGTTCGGGTTCTTTCTGCACAGCAACTAGAAAGCTGACTACAACAGTTTTGGAACCAGGATGTGGGGTCATCTGTTGCTGCTAGAACCATGATTCTGTGGCTTTGGACCTTTTGGAAGTGATCTGCAGGAGGAATATGGAAGGATTTGAAATCTTGGCCTAAGAGATGCCTCACAGTGCTGTGAGCACAGCTTCATGGACCATTCTGGTCAGAGTTAAAAGACCAGAATGCAATAAGAACTATGGACTGTGAGGTTTGGCTTACAAGGGGGAGAAAGAACTTTGTCAGTTTGTGTGAGAGGCTTGTTGCGTTCTGCTTGCCTGTGTCCTGGGAACCTGTGTAGGGTTTCTTTACTTAAAAATGGACTGGTGTGAGCAGATGGAGATGGCACAGAAAGAAAAGAGATCTTTGGGCTGAAACTTCTGCCCATTCAGCCGCAACTGTCTGAGAAATTACAACCATTGAGATTGGGCCAGATGATATGCATTGTAACAACAGGAAGACTGTGGACTCTTTGAAGTAAGGGGCCTGAATGATTTGTTCCCCCCTGGATTAACAAATTGGTAGCCCACCTGATTCTGTGGAGTATAACAAGTGCAAGAGAGGGTCATTGGATATGCAACACAGTTTTGTTTTTGAAAAATGGCCATCGGCAATGTGAAGCAGGTGTGCTAGATTGCCTGCATGGAGACAGATGGAGCCTTGAGGATGAACTGTGGTTTGCAGTAGAGACCCAATGAATTCCAGGACAATGGATGGCTGCCAAGGCAAGTTGCCAGCACCGGAAGATTTCCCTGACTGAGTAGCCGAGCTGGAGGGGAGGAATCAGATCTCCAAGAGACTTATTACTAGTTAGAATTATTGAACTTGGAGCTAGAGATTGAGGTTTCCCTGCTTGTTTTAAATCTTGTATTGGTTCAATCTGTTTTTGCCATGCGTTATCTTTTGCAGTGTGAATGTTCTGTGCCATTATGGGCTTACTTTTTGGTATTATGGCTCAGTTGAAAGAATAACTGTGAGGATTTAAGGAGTTGAGGTGAACACATTATATTTTATATCATGTATGATTATTAGTTTGTGAGGGCCAGGGGCAGACTGTCATGGTTTGATCTAGGTATCCCCCACAAACAAATGTGCTCTGAATAATCCATCCCAGTTGATGGCAGTTTGGGTTTTACAACCTCGATGAAGCTGTGTTGTTGGGGGCATGCTTATGAGGGTTATAAAACAGCTTCCCATTACCAGTGTTTGGCACACCTTCCTGCCACTGTTTTCAGTGCTGTGGCAGAGGTGATGTCCACCTCTGGATCTCTATGGCCTCTGATCAAGGGGATAGTAATGGCTGCCTTTTGGGGCCAACTCAGGCAGCTTGGAGAAGCAAAGAGAACCTGCCAACTAGCCCAGAATGAGACATGGGCTTGGAGCAGGAAGTAGTTGGGCTCTGGCCATCCCTGCTGTCTATGATGTCCCTGATAATAGCCAAGGATCTAGGGACCCAAGGGGCAGGGTGAAGCCACACTGCCTTCCCTGTGAAGATGATCCTGACCCTGCATCCTGGGCTCAGGCTCCTCTGGACTCCTTTGAGCTGTGCCAGGAGCAGGGCAAGAACACTGGCCACCCTGAGACCATTCAGAGCAGTGTTCACAAGATATACTGTTAGATTTCAGAGTTCTCAATGGAGAACCAAGACAGCCAAGACAGAAAGCTTCTTGCAGCTAGTACAATATTGTGATAGGAGAGAGGGAGAAAGGGAGAGAGAGATGAGAGGGAGAAAGAAGAGGAGAGAGAAAGAAGGGAAGGGAAAGGGGAAGAAAAAGGAAGGGATGCACCCACCTGAGAGCAAGGGAGGCCCAGGGGGTAGGTTTTATGGGAAGAGTTTAGAAACTGCTTTGTAAGGGAAGGGTCTTGGGTGGTGTGCAGAGGTAGAATCTGGGGGAAGGTGCCCTTCCCTTCTCTTAGCCCTGAGGAATGACCCCAGGATTAACATGTCCAGGATGGTAGGGGAAAGTCAGAGGGGGATGAGTGGAGAGCTCTTAGACTCTAACCTGAACAAATGTCTGAAGAATCCTTGGACTTCCTCGGCTGTGAGGACAGGCTCTGCCAGTACTGATACAATGATGAATCTAAGCCTTTTTCACGCTATGGCTGTAAACCATCCCCACCAAACTGACGTGGCTCTCACTGTTTTGGTGTTCATCTTAACATTCATATTCTTTCCTGATAAAATGCTGAACCAACATGACAGGTGCTATGTGACTGTGGTCAAAGCAAGAATGGCTGGGATACGGAGCCTCAGGGTGCCTCTCCCAGACTTGCAGAGATGTGCAGCAAACAAGAGGAGGATCTTGTGTGTCAGCATTATACACCGAGGCTGTAAGCCATTCCTGGATAGGCGTTGTTATGAAGGAAAAAAAAAAAACAGATCTTGGATGAAGATGGTGAACAAAGGTCAGAAGAATATAATCTTTGCCAAAAAAAAAAATCTGATACATTCGCAGCATAATGCTGCCTTATTTTTTGTGAAGGGCCACTTAAGATAAGAATGTGTTTTAACTTTAAAACATAAGAGTTTAAAAAAAGTGTGTACTGAGTGTAGCTGTCTCTGTGACCACATTCTCTTGAGTAATCAGGTATGGGCTAAGCAAGGACATTTTGAAGAGTATGCGACTCAGTATTCTCTCTCTCTCTCTCTCTCTCTCTCTCTCTCTCTCTCTCTCTCTCTCTCACACACACACACACACACACACACACACACACAAAGAAATCACATAAAATTCATTCTAAAGACACTCAACACTATCCGATTTCAAAATAAAGAAAATAATCTCTGAGAAGCATTGATTGTTTACTATGAAATTTACACTCATGCCTGGAAGGAGTTGACTTGATTTTTTTCCTTTAATTATATTTAGTATGTTGTTTTCCTGAAGCCCACCAAGCATGTGAATACATCAAACTCATGACAAGGTTTCAACATCTGCTTCTCTTGTGTAGTTGGAACCTTCATCAGGCCTCCTTCAGTGACAAACCCAGGATGTCTATGGATTATGATATGAGGAAGAGTAAGAAACATGCCTCCAATTTTATTACCTGCCCTGATGACATATGTCATCTTCTGCTGTGAAGTAGAGGGAAGGTGGAATTAATGAGTGTGATGGTTAGATTTTGTTGTCAACTTGATCTTTTTAATTACCTTGGGTAGGTCTCTGAGGATGTTTAAAGGAAGGTAGATTCTCAGTAGGGGGCAGGATGTAAAGAAGCTCAAAGAAGCTGGAAGTAAACATCCTTTCCTGAGTGGGCCATGCAAGAAGGAAATTCCAGAGACTTGGGAAGCCGTTAAGTCTGGGGAAGGGTTGTAAGACCCCACTATATATATATACAACTATATATATGTGTGTGTGTGTGTGTGTGTGTGTGTGTGTGTGTGTGTGTGCGCAACTATAATAAATGTACTGTGTGCTGCTCTACTTTGATGTTTATTCCCTAGTATGCTTCTTCTTGTCAATTTTGGAATATTGACAAGGATACAGGTTACAGATTAACCTGTGATCTTAATAAAAATTTTTCTTGTAAAAACAGGTGGACATGTGACTTACCAGAGCTGAAGAACCCTTGGACAGATGATCTGCTATCACCCAGAAGAAGAGGCTAAAAATGATCTTTCCTTTTATCCTCACTGACTTCTGCCTCTAGTTTCTGAACACTCAGAATGCCAGTTATAACCAGTTTTGAGGAAAAGCTGATTTGATCATTTTTTATCTTTTACAAATCTAGCTTTAAGATGGTATTAAATCTTATTTCAGTTTGTTAGATTGGAATTCAGGCAACACCTTGATCCCCTCCCCCAACCAGCCTCAAGAGAAGTGTCAACAAGAGTTACAGATAAAGCCTGCCTCCTAAACAGGAGATAAAGCCCCACCTGCTGTATCTCTGTCTGGAGGGAGGTACTGTCCTTCCTGATGCAGAGAGCTACGTGACCACCTGGGTCCTTCCCCCAACCTGGACATTCCACTTAAATTCCTGATCTGACCTTGCCTTGTGCTTTTTCCCACTTGGGAGATAGCCTGGAGCTCGGGGTCCCTTTCCTCTGATTAAAGCCTTTCCTTTCAGAGTGGTCTCTCATGGTGGTCATTTCCAACCTAACACAGCTATTAGCCATTTTTCACATATAACTTAAATTGCCTTGTGACAAGTTAGCCTCTCTTTTTAAAAACTGGGATCAATGTGTCTCAATTATGAAGATCATATCTAAAAAAAATCACCGGGAAATCAAAAGTGAGTAAGGATTCAGAATCTGGGTTTTGAGAGTTTCTTTGACTGGGACTATTTTCTGACTGGTAAGTCAGGATTTACAGTTGCCCAGGCATCAGCAGTAACAAGCTCTGCTCAGTTTTGGAATGACATTGATTGTTGAGAACAGAGACCCAAGCTCTTCCTGGGAGTTGGGATAGCATATTAAACCCAATTCAAGAAGTACTTATGTTGTGCCAGATTTCGGGGTCCCCAAAGACCACCCAAGAGTCGAAGCGATGCAGTCACATCAGGATCTTTATTGCAGGCTCAATCCAGGACTCTCTCTCTTTACCAATGCAGCGGATCAGGGAGAAGAGCCCTAAGCTCAGAATTAACACATTTTTATAGGGATTTAAGCAGGGGTAGGGGGTTTCCAACTTGGCAGTTACATGATTGGTTGACATTTAAAAATTGCTTAGTAAGTACATAAAGAATATATTTTGGCTATATGTGATGAGATAATACCATAAAATCTTGACCTCACACATTGCTGTGTAAGTTAAAGAAATGGGTACAAGGGCAAAACTGAGGACGTGGCAATCATGTAGTTTCAAAGTCTCCAAAAAATATACATGAGTCAAAATAACTTTTCAGAATTCAAGCAATTTCCCAAAACATGTTTATCAATTATTCCTGCACATGGGTTGCCCTGCTCATTGCCCTGAACGACACTCTAACCTAGTATAAACTATTCTCTGTCTTATCTTCAAGGACTCCTTTCAGCAAGGTTTATTTCAAAATGGCTGTGCTTTATGCTAAGTCCATATTGTGCTTTATTGGGGTCTCATTCTCACAATTAAGCCAGCAGGGACCAAGTTGTCAGATTGGTAAAGGTCAGGACTCATAAGTTGCCTCAACTGGGGGTATGTGGGGAATTAAACTCTAACTCTTGTAAAAAAGATATCTCATATTTTTTTTGAAAATATTTTATTTATTTATTTGAGAGAGAGAAAGAGAGAGAGAGAGAGAGAGAGAGAGAGAGAGAGAGGCAGACAGAGAGAGAATGGGCACACCAAGACCTCCAGCCACTGCAAATGAACTCCAGACACATGCGCCCTCTTATGCATCTGGCTTTATATGGGCACTGGGGAATCAAACTCTGGTCCTTCTGCATTGCAGGCAAATGCCATAACCGCTAAGCCATCTCTTCAGCCCTATATCTCATATTTATAACTTTTCTGTATGTGTAGTATGGTATATGTGTGGGGGTGTCTGTGCACATGAGTGTGTCTCATGGACACATGCAGAGGGTCAGTTGAGAATATCAGGTGTCCCCCTCCATTGTGTTTTTCCTTGAGGATTTGCAATTGGAGAAGCCCCCCCTTTTTTTTCTCCATTCTGATGGTGGCTGGCAACCCAGAGCAAACTGCCCAGGATCTGAACACTTGATTCACCTAGAAATATGATCTGAAATCAGCTGCCATGTGATCAGGAAAACAGATGCTGAGTTCATTTCTATTTTTGCACTCATCACTCAGAGACACACTTTTCATAACAGACCTAGATATTTAAAACATATGAACTGAAACCATATGGCGTGGAAGAAGAATTAGATATTGGGTGTAGGGAATAGATTTCCAGCTGGATTTATTAAGCAATCGGCCCCCTGCTGTCTCTCTCTTTCTGAAGTAGTTTCCTGCCCCATCGTTCTTCCTTCATTCAGTTGAGATAGGAGCACAGCCTGCTTCTGAGCACTGCAAGCCTGATGGATTGGCTGGACATCTTTCTGCCTGTGCCTTTGATGGTGACCTCAGTGTGGAGACCCTGGGAATCAAGCAGCCTCTATCCTTTTACAGGAAACACCAGGGCAGCTTGAATGCAATAGATGCTTCAAGAACCCATCCAGCATCACCCCAAGCCCTCTGCGTAACCTCTCATGGATCTCACTGGTGTAGGTATCATATTATTCAGAAGTGGGATCCCCACAACCAGGCCCTTTCAAGGGACACATTCCCCTCCAGTGAGGAAGGACCTTGAACTTCTTCTTTTGACTGATCACTTGTCAAGTTTACCTTGTCCTTTCTCCCTAGTCTTTGGATTACAAGGGACTTCATTTCCTTGACAACTGGCCTAGATGTTGTGAAGTGTGAAATGTGCCTATAACACTTAGGTTTCTTTTGTAAAGCAGGAATGGAAAATGATGGCTAAAATATTTAAAGAAATGACTAGGTTTGTTTCAAACTACTCACTTGAGCTCTGGAAAATAACTGTGTCATAAGGCCTAGAGATGTGCAGCTGCCTGATAGACACAAGAAGACAGAATTGAGTAACTAACTGCTATTTTGGCTTCTGTAAAGTGCTTGTGTTATAGGAATGTGGAAAGATAAAAATGAGTAAACACTGGACATCTGCTCCGGCCTTGGTCTCAGTTCCGCTTATCTGGCTTTTGTAACCTGCTTACACAAACCCTAACCCTTGGACTGGAAAGTCTGAGCAGTAAAGATTAACTATAGAAATTCCCCAAAGTTGTTTACTTCTGTCTATAAAAAGGCTTGAGTTTCTGCACTCGGGGCCATTGGTCTGAGTGACCACAGACCGGGTTCGAACCTGCTCAAATAAAGCTTCCCTTGCTTTTGCTCTGACTTGAGTCTCTGGTGGTTTGTCTTCGGGGGTCGCGGACCTTACAGATGTCAGTTTGGGAAAAAGGGAAGCATGGTAGAACAGAAGAGAGAGGTAAGGGAAGGGATTGATCTCTCCTGTTATCATTCTACCTTGGAAAGTATTTCCTTCAGCAGTCATATCTCACCCTTGTCCTTAACTCCCAGTCCAGCCATGGCCTTGACTCCTAGCCTCTACCGTTTTTTCTTCATTCTGCATAGAGCTGACCTTCTCCGAGTGGAGTGCCTTCCTGCAGTTGCTATTCCTGTGTTTTCATGGAGATTCAAGGCACTATAGTCATCTATGTGGCCAATTTCTGGTGTTGTTTCTTATTTACATTAGCATGATTAGATGTGCCTAAGAGCCATTTGTATTCACTTTATATCGGGTGGTGGATTTTTTTCCCCAATTAATCCATTTTGAAAGTTGCATCAAGAGTGTTGTGTCACTTTCCCTGGAGAAACATAAACAAATATCATCCATTCACCTAGATAGGGCACTGAGAATAGGCCAAAGGAATTATTCCTCCCAGTCTAATTTAGTGAACCAGTGAGTTTATGGGAGTTACGGGAGCTTGGGTGAAGCCCACTGGGCATGGGTAATGACTCATGAAAGCTGCATCCCTAGAGGTCTCTGTATAACTTGTAAGCATCTCAGATGATCAGAGTCACTTCTCCTCAGATATTGTTACTGCTCATATAGCCTTGTGAGGGAGAAGGGAAGTTGGGGAGTCTTGTGAATTTTGCAAGTTTCATAAGCTTCCTGCACCTTGTAAATTTTGTTTACTTCTGAATTTAAAAATTTTTTAAAATTCCTATGTTTTAGAAGCCTCTTTCCTCCCTGTAGGAGAGAATGTTTTAATCAAGAGGAAATAGATACAAAACATGTTTCTATTGTGTGGTGAATTTTTATAATTAATTATAATCTCTGTATTAGGAATATTAGTCTATGATATTGATTTTTTTCTAGTTTTGAACATTCTTTTTTTTTTTACTTTGCTAAAGGTATATTCTGTATCCCCCCCCACTTTTGCCAGCCCAGGTTTTCTAAAACATGTTTTATGAAATTGAAACTATTACTAATTTTGATGCTTTCAGAACTTCTAAATTAATCACAGTTAAAAATGTCTTACACATTTCAGTATTTTCATGGGTTCATGTTTTAAAATATGTAACTGATTCCAGGAAGATTTTCAAATAAATCAAAATATATACAGTTTTATTTCTCTTACTTTTAACAAGTGGTTGCCTAATTATGCCAATGCTATTAATCAAATATATCATTGCATTCGTCCATTGTCTGTTGCTATAACAACCGGGACCTGAGTACTTTTTAAAGAGAGGATATTTATTTTAGCTTACAGTGCTGAGAGTTCAAGGACATGACTGTCACCTGGCTTCAGTGAGGGCCACAATGGATGATATTACAATGGGAAGAGCATATAGAAGAGATGACAGGAGACATGAATTGAGAAGGATTCACTTTATTAAGTCACAGTTAATCATATTAATTGTGCAGTGGTTTTCAGTGTGATAAGTCCACACATTCCTATGCCTTTGATCAAATCAAAGACCCCCCCTCCCTATTTCTTTCTCTTCTCCTCTTTCTCCAAATTCCTTCCCATCCTTTGGAATCCACCATTTATTTACATGCCTTACTGTCTGCTTTCATACATGAGAGGAGTCATATAATCCTTATTTTTCTATGTCTAGCTGATTTTGGTTAGTATGGTCATCTCTGATTCCATCCATTTTCCTGAAGATGGCTTAATCTTGCTCTTCACTGGGACTAAAACTTCACTGTGGAATGAGACACTTTTCTTGCTGTGGCAGAATACCTAATGTCATGGTTTGATCCAGGTGTCCCCCACAAACAAATCAATGTGTTCTACAACTCATTATATGTTTTTGGTCTACTTGTGGTTTGTCTTTTTTCCTTTTTGGTTACTATGTGAACGGGAGTCGCCTTAGCTGGCACGTGTGAGGACACTGCTCCTTATATATTGAGTCACATTCTATCATGTGGGTCCTCCAGAATGTCTCTCCACTTGCCAGTTGCAGGATATTTGAATTATTTCTAGCTTTTGGTGAGAGGATGATGAATAAAGCTTCTATAAACATTCACATGTAGGTTTTAGTATGAACTTGAGTTTTCCTTTCTTTTAGGTAAACACCTAAGAGAGATTACTACTTTTAGGCCTGTATATCTCACTTTTTGTTTGTTTTGTTTTAAGACATGATCTCCTGCCCCAGGGTGGCCTTGAATTCTCTATACAGCCAAGGCTGGCCTTGAACTCCTGACACTCCTGTTCCTACCTCCCAAGTGCTGGTTGCAGATTTGAACTTTATGACCTGTCTCCACAGTTCACTTTTTCAAAAAAAAAGTATCCAAACTCTTTACAAAGAGGTCGCATTCCCACAGCTATATATCAGCATTCATATAAAAAGTCAAAAGCACGAAGCACTCCGGAGCAAGCTTGAGGCCCCTGTAAATCTCCATGTTGTCAGCTGAGGTAGGCCAGGCATGGAGGAGAGAAGAGCTGAGAACCAGCCAGGGCTCAGCGTTTACAGCCTGGAGAAGAGAGCTGGGGACCATTTGAGCACAGGACTGCTAGCATTTGAGCCTGAGAGATGATACCTATCATTAGTTTCTGCTCAACAAGGTACAGGGCGAGTGAAGCTTCTTAGAAACAAGTAATTGGGTCCTCTGGACTCGCTGCACTCTGAGTTGTTGGTCGAGGATGTTGAAAATGGAAACCCTGCTATCGGTTATCAGAGCTCTCGTGTGGCTGCACTTTGGGATCTTTTCTCTGGATGTAAAATTTCTGACATGTAAGATTGTCCACTGATTGTGATTCACTTTTGGACCCCTTTCCTAAGAAACTAGAGCCCTTTGACTTCCCCTCGTATTCTTGGCAACCTCTCCTCTGGGCAGCCTTTTCCCCATCTGTGAAAGAACAGGGCTGGCCCACCCGGAACGTAGCTAGAGGGCTACACACTAGCTTTCCATCAGACATGCTCACTTTTAGCATTTAAGTACTTATCTAAAAATGAGAAATGACTATGCTTTGTCAACAAGATAAACATCCTTGGCTGGTCCCAGATGTTGGTTAAATTATTTTTACTACGCAAGTTCTAGAAACAATTTAACAATGGAAAAAAAAAAAAGATGATGACCAGGAAATCATGGGCAAGCAGCCAAGACTTCCAAAAGTCCCCAGGGAAGAGGAAATCCTACTACGTCTTGGATGGCCTGCACATAGGAACGTGGCTTTGCCCTGCCAGCCTGAGTGAGGACAATTAGACTCTCATCGCTTTGCAGGTTTCCCAGCAACTTGGTGGCATATAAAAATTCACACTCCATTTTCCCCTCGGAGCAATTAAAGCTGTTAAAGTTTATCTTTAGTAAAAAGAGAAAAAAAAACCACATTTTCCCCACCATAAGAAAAACATCTGCTTGATTTAAGAGCTTCAAGCTCCATACCCTAAAGATAAGTTGAGATCTAGGGTAAAAAGGAAAGCTTAAAGTAATGAAGCGTAAACATCCACACATAAAAGGTAATCAAAAGCTGGCCTAGAAAGCTTTTATTCAGAAAATATGCCTTTTTTTTCAGGTCCTGGAAACAGCAGGAAATAAATATTTCCTGAACTGCAGGCTGGTGCTGTGGGTCTTGTTGAAAGATGAGCCGTCAGGACCCCTGCAGATCCCAGGAAGCCTCTAGACTGTAGTAGACTACTCCATGGTCAGCAAGTTATTCCTGGGCTCAAGCTAACGCTTGATAGTTAAATTATTTACCATGGACTCGGGTTGGAGAGATGGCTCAGCAGTTAAGGCACTTGCCTCCAGTGCCTAAGGCCCCTGGTGCAATTCTCCAGTACCCACATAAGCCAGACCCACAAGGTAGTGGCCCTGGTATTCTCTCTCTCTCTCTCTCTCTCTCTCTCTCTCTCTCTCTCTCTCTCTCTCTCTCTCCTTGAAAAATGAATAAATAAAAATATTTTAGCCTGACGTGTTAGCACACGCCTTTAATCCCAGCACTCGGGAGGCAGAGGTAGGAGGATTGCCGTGAGTTCAAGGCCACCCTGAGACTACATAGTGAATTCCAGGTCAGCCTGGACTGGAGCGAAGACCCTACCTCACCCCCCCCCAAAAAAAAAATGAATATTTCCCAAGGACTACATCCGGTTTGCTCGCTGCTTTAGTTGTTGATTGCTTTGGCAAAAAATACTCAAGAACGTATGGGAAGAATGGTTTATTTTATTTATTTAATGGTTTATTTATTCTCACCATTTCAGAATTCATGCTCATCTGTGTCCACTGCTTTGGATTGGAGGCAAAGCAGAACAACCCACGATGGAGCAAAACTACTCACTCCTTGGCGGACAGGAGGATGAGAAAGGAAGAGAGTGCTGTAAGATACACCCTTTCAAAACACACCCCTTAATGACTTACTTCCTCTAATCAGGCTCCACCTTTTATTTATTTATTATTTTTTATTTTATTTATTCATTTTCAAGCAGAGAGATACAGAGAGAGAGAGAGGGAGAGAGAGAGAGAGAGAGAGAGAGAGAGAGAGAGAGAGAGAGAGAGAGCTCACCAGGGTCTCCACCTTGTGAGTCTGGCTTATGTGGGTACTGGGGAATTGAACCAGGGACCTTAGGCACTGGAGGCAAGTGCCTTAACCGCTGAGCCAACTCTCCAGCCTGGGCTCCACCTTTTAATAGCCATTTTGAGCTCATCAATGGACTAACCTATTTATAAAATTAATGCCCTCATGATCCAATCACTTCTCAACAATCATATCTACCAGCTGTGGATAAAACATTTATCATATGACCTCTTTTAGAGGTGGGGGGAGGGTTTGTCCATTTCCAAACCATAATACTCTCTTGGACAGAAGCAGAAACTGAAATATATGTCTGGATGGTATAAATAGGAAAGGAGATAATACATCCTTCCAAAAGTGAGGGGGGGGAAGTGCCAAATTTATAAACTCAATTCAAGGCAAAGCTGAGGTGGTGTTTGTTCCTTCATTTTTGTCCACAGCGTCTTGAATTTCAGCATTTCTTATCTAGGGAAACAATCCCTGGAGAAAATGGTGAGAACTGAGATATCACATCCTTTAAGTCTACCCCAATTCTCATCAAAGTAATGCGGCCTTTTCCTTTTAAATTAATCAATTTTATTTTTAAGAGTAGTCTCAGGTTCATATCCAAACAATTTCCAGAACACATCCCGTCAGCACGGGGGTGCATTTGTCTCACAGTTTGAGTTGATGAGCTACCATCGACGCTTGCCCAAAGTCCATAGTTTACATTAGGGTTCACTTGGGTTTAGAGCCTTCTATGAATGTTGACAATTGTATGAGACTATATACTCTTCATTTTTGTAGCATTCAGAAAAGTTTCACTGCCCTAACATTTTTGTGTTCCACTGATTCATCCATTCCAGTCTCTATGCTCTGGCCACCACCTATCATTTCACCGTCACATTGTTGGGCCTTTTCCAAAATCCAATGTCGTTGGAATCATACAGAAAGCATCCTTTTCAGATCAACTGTCATAACTTCATAATTTTCCCTTAGATTTCTCTCATATATCATTTTCTTTCAAGGCGCCCTGTCTTAAAATGACAGCACATCCATTCAGACAACAGTGAATCTTACTTGAGAAGAAACTTCTTTAGAGAGAAATTCCATGTTTAATACTTTGACTAGGCTCACCAAAGAGAAACTAAGAATAAAATGATGCAATCCCCATTATCGTCCCATAGTACTCAACTCCAGGATCCCCCTGACTTACACGCTACCATGGTTGGCCAAGAAGCACCTTTGACACAGTAAAAGAACATCTGATCAATGAGGAATACAAAACATGGAGAAAGAACCCTTTTCTTTGTAGTTTGTTCATGACCCATGTCTTGCAATGGTCCAGCTTAACTGCACAGTAGTTTCCAGATATCATCAGGCCAGACGGAAAGATTGCAGCTTTCATTGACTTATCCTGGGGACACACACATCCGATGAACAAAACCACTTTGTGACAGCAGGTGTCCAGCCCCCTAATGGTGATGTTCAATTTGAAGCATCCCACTAGGACAGTGAGAAAGGAAAATTGGGAGGTTTTGGCTCTTTCTGTGGGCAGACTGAAATAAAAATCAAGATCAGCCCAGAAGGAGAAGTAGACAGGACCCACCCATTACATGCCCCAGAACCCTTGCCTGATTGCATGAAGGCTCCGTGCAGTGATGTTCTTACTTTGGATGACACAAAGCATCCTTCTAAACTAGATCCTTCTGGTAAGCGAAACCAAGACTTGTATTTCTGAGGATATCTACAGGCTTTCTGACAACTTGAATCTCAGGGGGCAATTACTTAGTGACCACAACATGTCTCTGCTGTGCATATGTCACCCTTCAAAGCAAGGAAAATGGATAATGAGAATCTTCACAGGGCACACAGCAGTAGTAGGCATTTCTGGCATCTGTTCTGCGAGTCTCTGGATAGTTGCTGATGATCAGAAACTTATGATTTGGGATACTCACTCAAACAACGCTTCCCCACCAAGCCCTTTGGTTGATGTTTACATTACTGAAGCGAGCTCCCTGCTTGTCAGTCCACACGGTGATGTCATTCCTGCCTCAGGATCATTGAACAAGAAGACTGCCTGTGGGGATCTGAGAAATCTGAAACTTGGATTGCATTTCTTTGAATCACATAAGGATGAAGTATTCTGGGTTCAGTGGTCACCTCACAATGGGACGATTACAGACTCTGGGGTGTACTGATCATAGTCTGGAGTTTAAGTGAAATTGGAGAGGAACAATCCCCAGAAAATGCAGAGGTCCTGCTGGTCACACTGCCAAGACAGCTGATTTCTTCTGACTCCCAGGGAACCTGGTATGGATCTGTTCAGTTTCAGAACAAAATGCCAGGCATGTATGACAGATGACAGAGGATCCAGAAGGGGCAAGGATCTCAGGCATGCCTGGGCTTATGTTTATAGACTTTCCTTTTCCCACAGAACCCTGATATTGACTTAATACTGATTTTGAGACATAAACTCTGTTCAGCTATCCCTCTAACAGGTATCACCAATCATGCTATTAGCCTAAACAGTGGGTGTTTTCAAATCCAAACTGGGAGGCTTAACCAAGAAAGCCACAGATTTATATTTAAAATTTTTGTCAGGAACTTTCTAGTAACAGCCTCAGGTCTAATTGATCTGCCAAAAGTGGTATATCATGTGTGATTATTTGGCTCCTTAAAGATGCATCCCAAGTTTTTAACTCTTAATAAAGGCTAGAGCAAGTAAGGAACAGAGCTGAGTGAGGTGTTTGTCTGAGCCATTGAAGTATAAATACTGTAAGATGTCATGTCCATTCAGCAATGAGGAGACACTCATATAGACTCCTACTCTAACTTATTCATGCCTGCCTTAGAGAAGAATCCTGAGGGATTCTCCAATTAAGACTACGTGTTCTTCTTTTCCCATATCATGCTGCTCATTAGTGTGTATTTTGAGCTATTTATATACTATTCCATTCTTTTCTGTGACATGAGTTATTTTTTAAACTTGTGGCCACCAAGTTGCAAAAGTGTACATTTTTGCTTTATTACAGGTGAACTGTCAAGTTGAAGAGTGAATTAATAATTTGTAATTTGTTTTTAAACTTTAATTAATCATTGATGAGAATTGCTTTTTCAGGGGTTAGTCCATGAACTAGTCCATAATAACAGCTCTATTTTATGTGAACTATTTCACCATCAGGCCTATTAGGCTCATAACTAACTGTATCAGTGCTTATAATACAACAACTTGCTTTTCTACATAAATAAGTAAACAATATATAAACAAACTACTACTTGGGTTTGGTGATGCACGCATGTAATCATGGTACTCTGGAATCTGACACGGGAAGAATGGGAGCTTGAGGACACCCTAGAGTACCTAGTGAGACTTTATCTTAAAGAAATAAAACCAAGCAAACAAAAAACCAAAGCTATGATTCATTCAATGTTCATCTTCCCAGTTAGATTGGAAGGCTAGCTACTTCTTCTCTAGTTGCTGATTCTTACCATGGAGCACACTGCCTGGTGGGCTGCAGGAATGAAACACACAGGATCAAATGAGTAATTGCTAAGTATCTATTGAACAGAGAGGCTGATGCAGTTGTAGAAAGCCATCTCTGCTGGCATACTTCTTAGGGAGTTGGGGCTACCAGGGAGCCAGTTAATGTACAGGTGGGTCTGTAAGGATGAGTCAAAAGGCTGGATATTGATGGATATCTCTGAACTCTTATGATGTCCCATGTCACTGTTTTAAAGAGACAATGGGTCTTTTGGCGTGTTCAGGCTATACCAGCACAATTGGAGACTGTCCACCACCCTGCCTTTCAGAGCTGAGCCAGAAACAGAACAGCCATGAACTCTTAGAACATTCTGAATTCAGGGACTGGGGAGATAGCTCAGTGATTAAAGGTGCTTACTCCACAAGCCTGCTGACCAGAACTTGGATCCTCATTACCCATGTAAGTCCAGATATATAATGGAATAGATATCTGTAATCCCAACACAGCTGTGGCAAAGGGAGGGGGTTTAGGAGAATCTTAAAGCTCCAGGGCCAGCTAGTCTGGCCTTCTCAGTGTCTCACAACAAAAAAAAGATCTTGTTTTAAACAAAGTAGAAGGAAAGGACCAACACCCTGAGGTTATACTTTGACCATCACATGCACACTGTGGCTTACACACACACACACACACACACACACACACACACACACACACACACACACACCACCCCAACCCCCCCCACACACATACATACCCACAGAAATAATAATTGTAAATTTACCTCTCTGCATGAGTTCTTGAAGTATTTACTTCAAATATTCTGATTAAATTTTCTTTTCTAGACCTGCAATTACCCATCAGCCAATCAATCATATGATACACTATTCATTCTAATTGCTAATTAACTGAGCCTGATTTTCAATTACAGGTCTTCCAGCAGAATTGCTCCAGTATGGAGGGAGAAAGAGATGAAAGTGGGAGGGGTAAAATGAAAGACAAATATTGCATGTTCTCTCTCACATGTGGAAAGTTATACATGACTGTTCTGAATGATACTATAATGGAGGTTATATGTCATTATAATTCATTTCTGTCTGTTTACCATGCATTCACCAGGCCAGCCACTGTCCCACGAGTTGCCTGGGTTTCGCAGCCTCTGCCTCGACTTCTCACAACAGGAGCTCTAGGAATACAGATGCCTGCTGTACCATATCTCAAGTATTCAACTTGCATAGTGCTGCAGTCAGATTTCTCATTGCTGTGACAAAGAACCCGACAAAAAGCAGCTGCTGGAAGGAAAGGGTTTATTTTGGCTTACAGACTCAAGGGGAAACTCCATGATGGCAGGGGAAAATGATGGTTTGAGCAAAGGTTGGACAACATCTCCTGGCCAACATCAGGTGAAAAACATCAGGCGAGTGTACCAAACACTGGCAAGGGGAAGCTGACTATAATAACCATAAGTCCTCCCCCAACAACACACTTCCAACAATGTTCCAATTCCAAAATTGTCATCAGCTGGGGATCAAGTACCCAGAACACATAAGTGTATGAGAGACAACTGAATCAAACCACTGCATTCCAATCCTGCCCCCATAAACTGATACCATGCATGATGTAAAATGCAATACATTCAGTCCAACTTTTAAAATCCTCACAGTTTTTATCAACCACAATAATATTAAAACATCCCTATAATCCAAGGTCTTTCAACTGAGCCATAATTTTAAAAAAGCCCACAATGGCATAGAACCAATATTCATGCTGCTAAGTATGGTATTGGGTATAACAAAGATTGAACTATTACATGTTTGAAAACAAACAGGTTAAACATCAAACTTTAACTCCAAGTCTGATAATTGGGCTCTAGAATTCCAATTCTGCCCCTCCAGCTAGGCTATGAACAGTCCTGGAAATCTTCATCCAGTGCCAACAGCTCCTCTTGACAGCCATCCCATAATCCTAGCATCGCCATTGGCTCTCCACTGCAACCCGTGATTCATCCTCATGGCTCCTTTGGACCCAAATGCACTTAATCTGGCAAGCATGCTTCACACTGCCCATGGCCATTTCCAAAAACCAAAAGCAAAACTGTGTTTCAAATCCAATGATCCTCTTTTCTGCATTTGTTATACTCTATAGGACCAGGTGGGCTACCAACCTGTTAATCCAGAGGGGTATAAAGCCAACTCTGAAGAACAGGAAACCTTCAGCATTCAGGCTCCTTACTTCAAGTCTACATTCTTCCTGCTATCCCAATGCAGATCATCTGACCCAATCTCAATAGTTGTAATCTCTCAAACACTTAAAGTTGAATGGGCAGCCATTTCAGCCCAAAGACTTCCTTTCTTTCTGTGCCATCTCCGTCTGCTCACACCAGTCTGTTTTTACACAACGCAACCCTGCACAAGTTCTCAGAACACAGGCAGGCCAAATGCAGCAAGCCTCGCAAACAAACTGCTTCTAAACCAGCCCCGACAAAAGCATGTTCATAAGCCAAACCTCACAGTCCATAGTTCTTACAGCATTTAGGCCTTTCAACTCTGACCAGAATGTTCCATCAAGCTAAAGCACTTCAAGGTATTTCTTGGGCAGAGGTTTCAAATCCTTCCACATTCCTCCTGCAAATCAGTTCCAAAAAACCAAAGCCACAGAATCAGTGTTCCAGCAGCAATGATCCCACTCTCTGGTGTCAATGTTGCTCCAGCTTTCTCATTGCTGGCACAAAGAACCAAGCAAAAGTAAGCTGATAAAAGGAATGGGTTTCTTTTTGGCTTAAGACTTGAGGGGAAGCTCCATGATGGCAGAGAAAATGATGGCATGAGCAGGGGCTGGACATCACCTCCTGATCAACATCAGGTATACAACAGCAGCAGCAGAATGTGCCAAACACTGGCAAGGGGAAGCTGGCTCTAACCCAATAAGCCCACCCCCCAAAAAAAACCACACCTCCAACAAGGTTCCAATTCCAAAATTTCCATCAGATGGGAATTAAGTATCCTGGACACATTACGTTTATGGAGGACACCTGAATCAAACCACCATACATGGCAAGTGCTTTATCCACTGAGCTATCTCCTCAACCCTGTTTTTTTTTTTTTATTTCTTGAAGATAGCCATTCTGACTGGCTGGGATAGCATCTCCTTTAGTTCTGATTTATTTTTTCCCATGAGAGCATCTATAGGCCATAGAAAGCTCATAGTCATTCTGAACTAATCTACTGTAGCCTTTTGGTTATGTCTGGTCTAGATTCCCACTGAGATCCTACTTGTTTGAGGCTTGGGGTGAAGTGAGGTAAACTACCTTTAGAAACGCATTTAGTACATAGGTATTTGATGAAGTGGTGGGTAGTGACTAAATTAGATTCCAGGTCAGGAATCTGTGCTGGTATTACATATAGAATCTAGCTCATTGTGGAGTTAGATGCTGTGAATTCTGTCATTGGAGTTCAGCATCAAACAGGCCATGGAGGCAGTGAGAGGATAAACAGGAACTTGGATGGTGATGATGCTGGACATGCGTGGGACAGTCCTACAGATAAATGCCAACAAGATGGGATTGTTCATTAGACTCCATATCCTGGTTCTGGGCTGGTAATGTTCAAAGTATCAGAACTTCAAAGGGCATTGGGTTGTACTGAGCTAGGACCAAGAGGTATGGAATTTTTATTCACTTACTTTGTTATTGGCACCACACCCCTTGCTTGGGTCAGATCTTGGTTTCCATATTTGGAAAACAGGAATCTAAATCCAAGCTGGTGACCTTGTGGATCTGCTGGGAAAATGGATGGAGCCTTGATTTTGTGGGCTAGGAGACTTGCAGAGAACAGGTGTTCACACGGTGACTGCTGGAGTGGATGGGAGGTGAAAACACTGGCACCCAGGCTGGCACCAGTTAGCGTCACTATCAGGCAATGACCCAGCAATTGCCTCCTCTCTGCCTTCAAAGACACCTTCAAGGTGTCTCTTGTGCCAAGGAATTCCAATTCTGCCCTTCCAGCTAGGCTACTCAGTCCTGGAAACCATCCAGTGCCAGAGCCTTGACAGCTGGAATTCTAATTGACTTGATTTCCCCAAATAGCATGTATTCCTGTTCTTTTGTAGCTACCATGTGACCATTGTGAGCAATGGTCGTGCTTTTTTTCTTGAGTTTGGAATTTATTTGGGGGTTCTTATCATCCCTGGTAAGTCTCCTTTCCCAGCCACAGTTGCTCTGAGGAGAGAAAAGTGAAATATAATTAACTTTTTAATTGAAGCATTAAATGAAAGAGGTGCTCTAATTATTTATTAGTACTGTATGCAGCGTTCCCAAAAGTTAGCAACTTACTTTGTTTGAGGAACAAGAGATTTCAAAGGAGCACTGTGGGCATATTAAAATTAAAATATTTATTTAGAAATATTATCCAAGTAGTATGAGATTAGGACACACATGCATCAGACTGAATTTGTGGCCTCATATCTATTCAGAACCCTAAACCAGGGAAGGCCATTCTTTTATTTTTATTTATCAACTTGCTGGTAAATATTGAGTACCTGCTATATATCTGCCTTGAACATCAAGGCTGACAGATTAAATGAGACAGCTATGGCCCTTCACTCATTTTGGCCTAGTGAAAGACCAGAGATATGTGCAGGGTAACATCCCTGCATTGGTTTGTCCCAAGCTAACATCTGATTCCTCAATCTTGATGTTCATAGATTCCACAGAGAGACAGAAAGACAAAACATTTGGAGAGATTGCTTTCCATCTATGACATGCTTTGATCCAATTATTCTCACACTGGGAAAGCCCTTCCCTTCAAAGACTAGGATGGCAGGACAGGATGTGAGTTTCATGGATCTTTCCTTCAACTCTGCATGCCAGAACCTGAGCCAGTCTAGACATTGGTGGTGAAATGTGTGTGAATTCAGCCTCTGCAGCTGCACCTGGGGCCGCCTATAATCTGCTCAGGTGAAGCCCAGGTGATGACATCATTTGAATATTCTGGGGGAGAATCTGCTGCCTCTCAGACCAGAAGAGAGGCCTCTCTCTTCACCCCTTGTAATGGCTCAGAATCCTGGGCTTGGCCAAAGAACCTATGGACAGGTATGGAGGCCTCATGTGCGTTCTGGCAGAAATAACCTTATAGAGAGGGTTGGTCCTTACTCCTCATGTGAATTCTGCTCTCCTAGCTCTGCTGTCTATATAGCTTTCCTTTTTCTCTTTGATAAACATCAGCCTTCCCACAACCGCTTTCTTCTTTAAAGCACAAATCCTAAGTCCTCTGTGTCTGAGATGGACTTTATAATATAGTGTTGTGACTGGATTTCAATGAGAAGAAAGTCCACCTCTGACACTTACAAATTCTCTGATCTCAGGATAATCACTGACATGTGACCAGGCATCAGCTGCCTTAGAAAACAGAGATGATGTCCCCTTTAGAGTGACATCAGAAGAGTCCTGGTAAGGATTAAATAGAAGGGGCAGGTTGAGTGATTAGCCTGATGACTGGCGTGTGTTGCTGGCAGTTGGTGGTGCTGGGATGAACACCACCTGGCTGCCCTGCCTTCCTCCACACCGCTCAGTGGCTTTGTGCACCAGACCATGCTTTCTTCTTCCTCCTCCTCCTCCTCCTTCTCCTCTTCTTCCTCCCCCTTGTCCTCTACCTCCTCTTCTTCCTCTTCTTCCTCCTCCTTCTCCTCCTCCTCCCCTTTCCTCAAATCTCAGCTCAACACCTGTGTCAGGATGATTTGCTTTCCTGTACTTCTAGAGTGTTCTATATTAGCCCTGTCCTGGAAGTTATTTGATTCTGCATATCATTATGGCAAGGGCATATCTGGCTTAGAAATTCTTTAGCTGTAAAGAACAAAAAACAATCAGAATAGCTTAAACAGAAAATTAAAAAAAATATTTTATTTATTCATGTTCAAGCAGAGAGAGAGAGAGAGAGAGAGAGAGAGAGAGCACACCGGGGCCACCACCTTGTGGGTCTGGCTTATGTGGGTCCTGGGGAATTGGACCCGGGGCCTTAGGCACTGGAGGCAAGTGACTTGACTGCTGAGCCATCTCTCCAGCCCTAAACAGAAAAAATTTTTAAAAAGGGCTTCTTAGGAGGGGGCAGGGACTTCCCCCCAGGCCTGTATCAGCTATGAGACTTTCCATCTTTCTTTTCTTCTTTATAACATATAACCCTGCATACCACCTGCCCCCTGACAGCACTTTAATTTTCTGGCTTCTTCTTTTTATTCAAATCAAATCCCTTCTTTTCCTCAGGAAGGTCAAACTTGCCCATCCATTCTACACTGACCCCCTCACCATTGATCCCGATTGTCACATCCGTATACTCCATCTGCTGCCAGACATACTCAACAGGCTCACAAACGAGAAGTGGAGCTCAGAGGTAGGTCATGTCTGAGGACCCCGGTTCTAACCCCGGCACCACAAAACAAACCAACTACCTCTTGATCTTACCTGCCCTCTGCCCCAGCCAACTCCTCTCTTCAGTTTAAGCCTCTCGCAGACAGGGTCATTTTCTTTTTTATTTAGCACTGGCTTTGAAACCATGAAAGACAGAACACCTTGCACAATGTGTGTGGAATGAGTGAGAGATTTATGCCATGTTTTCTAATTTCTAATTACTTTGAAATTATTCATTTTTTCCTTGATAAAAATGCTTTTGTATATTTATGGGGTGCAGTGTGACTCTGTTTTATGAGTAATTTGTAGAAAGATTTGATCATTGGGTCTCACCAACTTAGAATGTTTTTGTGGTGAGAACTTCAAATACTGTTCTTTGGGCAGTTTTGTAATATAAATCTTTAAGTTGTGGTCACAGCTTTCTGCAATAACTCACTAAAATGTATTCCTCCCATGTTATCAGAAAGTTTGTACCCTGTGATTGACAAATTCTACTTCCTCCTTCCTCTGCCACTTATAGACTCTGACTGACACCTAACTACCTTCTGATTCTGAGATCATTTTTAAGATTTCATATTTAAGTAAGCTCATATAGTATTTTTGTTTTGTGTTTGGTTTGTTTCACTTAGCGTAATATCCTCCATGTGGTCATAAATGGCAGTATTTCCTTCTTTATGGTTGGACAGTATTTCACTATGTATAATTTTCTCTTTATCCACTCATCCACTGAGGGACACTTACATTACTTCCACATCATAGACTGAGTTTAACTCAAACCATCCAATCCATATTGCCTGTGCTGTGCTGTTGGACAGGTGTATACTTCTCTGTAAGCATTAGTGTGCTTGTAGCTTTAAATTGGGTTCTCAGTTTTCTTCTCTTGCAAATTGCATGGGCATCAACCTCTTTGGCTCATATATAGTAAAAGTATCAGGAATCCCTAGGAATGTACTAAGAGCCAGAACCATTAGACAGAGTCACACAGGTTCCAAATCATCCATATCTTGACAAGCTAATTCCCCCTTTCCAGTACCTCCCAGGCTCAGTTAAAGTCTCTGACTTTGGACTTTTCGAGGCTTGCAAACTTAGGAACAGAGGTCTTCTCACTGACCCAGTTTAACCCATGGCTTCCAGAGCATGAGCTGTGTGCTGCTTCAGGTGCACAGCATGTCCACGCTCCCTTTCTAGGACCTTCCAAATCCCCAGGCCTACCCATGTCACAGAGGAGATCAGGAGAAAATGGATAGCTAGGTTTGCAGAATTTATGAGAAAAAGTAGCTTGAAGTTTTAATTAGACCCTCCCAGCCTGCTGAGAACTTAGGCTGGTTAAGTTTTGAAACACATATAAAGATTTAATAAGGAAATACTTTGCAAAATTAATGTTGGGATTCTGGTTTGTGACTAGAATAAATGACTTCTAATAAAAAGCTTTAAAATAGATAAAATTTAAGGGAGATTTAAACACATACTCACTATTGAAAATGTTTCTTAGAAACATTTGTAATTCTTAGGGGAAAGAGGGTTTGGCCTGGAAGCAATTGTGATTGATGACAGTTACTAAATGTTTGTATTTATTCATTTGGGTAAATATTGATCAATCCACTCTTGTTCCATCAGTACCATGTTTATTCTCCAACAGCCGTCGTGTCCCCCACCAAGTTGTGAGGATTCATGTTTATTACTCATACTTTGTCATTATCACTGGGAACTTGCATGAGCAAAGTTCCCAGCCCCTGCCCGATGGACAACACCACTGTGTCTTTAATGCACAGCAGATGATGCCATGGCTTCCTAGTGTTCCTCTGGTAGCTCTCTGTGGCACTTCAGATTATGTTGTAGCTTAGATCTACAATGTCTCCCAGGACTGGAGCTTGGGCCTATCGCCCAGCACCACAGGCGATCATTCGTACACTAACTCTCTTCTTTGCTTCCTCTAGCTCTCTCTCACAGAGGGGCTGGTTGCGTCCTGTGCCAGGATGGATGGCAAAGGAGTGTCAAGGCTCTGGGATCCAAGACAAAGCATTGACGCTGCTTCTGCTGTCCAGAGCAAAGCCATCTCACTGCTCCCCTGGCCCACTTGCAGAGATGCCCCAGCCCCATGGAGCACTCCTGCTGAGACCCACAGCAGCCCATTTCCAGAGAATCAATGCTGTACTCTAACATGGAAAATGCGGGTGTAATAGTGATACCATGGCAATCAAGATGAAGAACCCCGCCACCTCGTTACTATCTACCATGTTACCTTCTTCACAGCACTGTGAGCTGGGCACTATTACCCATCACTAAAGAGGAAACCCAGGTAGGTAGAGATTTACCAACCTACCCAGAGCTTCCATGGAGCCAGAGATGAACCCAGTAAATACCCAGACTCCTCTGGTTTCTTTTCTTGATTGCATATGTGCATTGCACAAAGTAGGTGTCACTGCTATGACATGTCTGTTCATGCGTATAATGCACTTCGATAACCTCCCTCTCTTATTTCCGCTTCCACATATGTTCTTTGTTTATGTCCTATTTATGTCATGAATTCCACACGAGAGAAATCATGAGATACTTGTTTTGTGAGACTGATTTATTTCGCTTAACATGATGATACCCGTTTCCATCCACTTTTCTGAAAATGGTATAATTTTGTTTTTCTTTTTGGCTGAAAAAAATATAAATGTCAATATCACAGCCTTCTACCCATTGATGGACACCTGGGTTCATTCCATGTTCTGCATTTAGCTGTTATGAATACCGTGCAATGAACACGATTGAGTATCTATTGCTAACAGACTTTGATCCTTTTTGGATAGCCAAAATCGGGGTTTTTTTTAAATAAATATCTTTATTAGCCATAATTAGATACATTGTATGAGCAAATCTTACCATGGTAGACTCATTTCCCTCCTCCCTGTCCCCAGTCTACTGGGGCCCCTCCTCAGTGGGCATACTGGATCAGTCTATGGAGTAGTGGGTTATGAATTGCATGAGAGGTAGCCAGGCCCCCACCTTTGTGTGTTGTTGCTGAAATCTTTTTTAAAAAACTTTTTATTGACAAGCTCTCTCTCTCTCTCTCTCTCTCTCTCTCTCTCTCTCTCTCTCTCTCTCTCTCTGATCATCTCCTCCTACCACCTTCTTTAATCCATCCTCCTCTGCTCCCCCACAGACCCTTCTTTCCAACTAGTCCCTCATCAATTTTCATGTCATCTTTTTTGCCCTCATATTACGCAGGTCTTGTGCAAGGTCATAAGTGCAGCTAGCACTTTGTGTCTGGATGACAGGATAGTAAGCATCCTCCTCACCCGGCTCTTACATTCCTGCCCCCACCTCTTCCAAAATGGCCTCAGAGCCTTGGAGGGTGTGCTAGAGATATCTCCGTGCTGAGCACTCCACTGACACTTCTTCTCAGCTCTTGGATAAGTTTTGAGCCTACCGTCAGTCACGGCCATCTGAAAACAGAAGTTTCTCTAACCAAAAGTAAGAGCAGCATTGATTTATGGGAATAAACACACATATTTACAGGTCAGTTTGGTGGGCATAATAGGAGATCCAAATCCTTCATAATAAACTACCCAGGTACTCTTTGAACCTGAAAATTCACTAAAATAATTTGAAAATTTTTTGCTTACTCTGGGCCAAATTTCTAAACTGAAAAATCCAGCTCAGAAATTAGGCCAAACTGTGTAATCTACATGTGAGCCTGAGCCTCCTGAGGACATGGAATCCCTCGCAGTTGCATTTCAGCTGGTATTATGGGATGGCATTGTGAAGTCATGCTCATCAGCCATGTACATATAATCACTGCTTGGTTTCTCTGGCTTTCCTTGACGGCTCAGTCTCCATGGCTGCCTGTGTTTGCCTCCTCTGGGCTCTGGAGCCCTACCAACTGTCATCTGATTGACAGAGGAGCTTCAGGAGTTTTATTGTATTAGCTTATTATTGTTTATGCTACAGCCATGTTGAGAACGTGAAGGAAAATTCACACCAATGCTGTATGATATTGTTCCATTCTGCCCACAAATATAACTGTTTCATCGAATCTCAAATAATTAAACAATTGGGCTGGGAAGAGGGTTGGGCAGTTAAGAACACTTGCCACTTAAGCATTGAGTCCAGAGACTGCCAAGCTCATCTCCACAGAACCCACACAAAACCCTGGGCTGGGCCACATGAGTCTGTAACCCCAGTGTCCGGGGAAATGAAGAGAAGAACAAAGAATAGCTATACAGCCCTGAATTTAGAGAAGACCAACTTCTGGAATGTTCCTATCCAGAAGAGGGTAAACTGCTTCCAGGAGCAGAGCCTGAGAAGTAGAGCTAACTTAGAAGTGGCCGAGCTGACTCCAACAGCAGCTGGAGGAAAAAGGAACTGAAGAGAAAGATATTTTAAGCCATTAGAAATCCTGTTGCATCTGCAGTCACCATGGTTCTGAAGTTACCAAGGCTGCAGCTTCCTCCAATATAGGCACTCATTGGCATTTTTATTAGACAGTCAAAAACCAGTCATATGTGAGCAAGCGGTATATCACATGCAGGAAGGGAAAGGGACTTTGGCTTTGGATAATCTGTAAGCATTTGTTAAAGGAAGGGATTTAAGGGTATGACCTGCTGGACTCTACTGACACACACACTGATCACAAAGGCAATCACAATAAGCCTACCTGCTACCTTCAAACTCTCTGTGGGCCCATAGTTACTCCAACACTATGATCAGCACTTCTTATATACGTGTGTTGGCTCCCAGTCAAGAATCCAATCAGGACACTGAAGAAATGAACATAGCTTAAGATCAGTCAGTATCTCTAAATATTGCTCATCAATATTAGTCATCTTTGCTGTTCAGTCCAAAGGTACACACCAAGGCAGAGGAAATGCAATCACATTGTTTTAAGAGGTTAGATTACATAGTTGTAAGATTAACTTTAGGACAAGTTGTAAGTAAGGAATTTTTGCATCTCATAGCAATAATGTCACAAAAGAAAGGTCCATGAGAAATAGTCCCATGGTTCTTTTTCCTAGCTCATCCCCAAAGTTTCTTCTTATGAAAGATTGATGGAGGGATCTGTCTCAGTGAAATGCGTGGATGAACAGCAAGAGGACACCTATGTTCTCCTTGGCCTTCGCATGCATGTGCACGAGGCAGGCATCTACACACATACATACACCACACTCCACACACATACTCTACAACCCTCCCAACACACACATGCATGAAAAAAATTAAACTTAATTGTGTTTTAAATGCTTTATCTTATGCAGCTGTGAGTTGTAGGGGACATATCTGATTTTTAAGGGGGCTGCTCAGCACACATCATTACTTTCCCATTTTGAATAAGACAACATAGAATCCCATTGTGATGATTAAGTTTTTTTGTCAATTTGACCTGTTTAGCAGTCTTGAATGGGTCTCTGAGGATGTTCATAGGAAGGCAGCCCTCTCAGTAGGGGGCAGGATGTAAGGAAGCTCAGGGAAGCTAGAAATGAACATCCCTTCCTAGGATGCAGTGCAGGAAGGAAATTCCAGAGACTCAGGGAGTCAACAAGACTGGGGAAAGGTTGCAAGACTCTGCCCTAAGGCTAGAAAAAGGGGAAGGAAATCTCTCCCCCACTGCTGCTGTATGCTTGCTATTATATGTGTGGTGTTGGTGATGGCTTCTCTATCTATCTATCTATCTATCTATCTATCTATCTATCTATCTATCTCTTTCTCTCTCTCTCTCTCTCTCTCTCTCTCTCTCTCTCTCTGCTTGGACCTGTGAAAGGGGCCAGCCTCTTTCATCATATTTGAACCTCACCTGGATCTGTAGTTTCAATAAGCCTCTTCCTCCCATAAGCACACCTTGTTTGGAGGTTCATCCCAGTGGCATGTGGCTGACTATGGTACCCACAAACAAAAAGTCACTGTACCACATTCTGTTTAGATTTTGATAAGGAGAGCTGTCCTCACTTACCTGGTACACAAACATTATCCCTCTCCAATAAAACAGCTAGACAATTCTGAAAGATCTATGTTGAGTCTGAATGACATCTATATAACTTGTGACTTGGAGGTGGGTGGGAAGGCCACAATCCTGAGAATTTCCCAGAGGTCTTCTCCTGGGCTGTTGGCACATGGCACAGAAGGCTCAAAATCACCCCACTCCATGGAGGAGGACCCCAGTGGAATGGGGGGAGAGAGGGAACATAAGAATATGACCAATTTGCAATATGTTCATATAGCAAAGTTCTCAAATAAAAAAAATTACCTTTTCCAGTTAAAATACTTGTTAAGACAAACCACCTGTTCACTCTGTTGCTTGCAGCAGAATATCCAATATAAGGAATCCTCTCTGACTTCTACTGTGAACACAGCTTTATGTGAATATAGCTTTATGTCACCTCATCCTTAGATACTTCATCTACCACAGAAGACAAGAGACTGTCATCATATGGAAGAGAGACTTGAGGAGTCTGTGTTGCATTGAATGCAGAGCCTGGGTACCATGGGCAGACAGGGCTGGCTCCTCACACAGGAACTACCCTGAGGTCAAGGGCCCTACTGAGAGAATGGCTTGTCTGCCTTGTGCATCGGAGATGATATCTATACTGGGTGATTTGTGAACTTGGGTAATGAAGCCACAAAGTATAACCAAGGGGCTTCAACTTCTTTCTAACCTTACATTATAGATACCAGATAATCTAACATTATATGAAATACTCTAATATCATATAGATTATGCATAAATCATAAATGTCTAACTATATCATAAGGAACCAGAAGATGGTGCTGGTAAGAAACTTACCTAGGGTCACATGTAAGTCAAAGAGGGGTTAGAACTCAAACACACACATTCTGCTTCATGACTTTTTCCCAATAGCATTAAGCTTTTGGAGTTCCCCTCTCCTATCCCACAGTTCTTTGATTCTTTGACCCATTTTCAGTATGATACCTGAGCACAGAGATGGACCCTTAAGTCCTGTGGATTTAAGGGTTCCATAGAAATTTGGAAACTGACCTCTTATAGCTCTCCAACACCACAGAATATTTCTTCCTCTACTGCAGAGTTTCAGCTGAAGTGTGACGGAGGTCAGGCTAGCAGGAGAGCAGACACAAGAAGGCAGCCAGGAGCGGGTGGGTCAGCTGGACTCACGGTGGTGAAGGGAGCTGGGGAGGAAACTTGGCCCAATGCTACCATATCTTCAATGTTTGTATGCATAAAACTTTCGCATCAATTTCTAACTGTTGTCAACTAATTAGAATGCATACACAGAGTGCAGAAAAGCAGGATATGGCCCTGTGCCAGATTTGATCTGTAGACCATCAGTCTGCCGGGTTTCATCCCATTTGGCAAATGCTGAAGCATTATATCTGAGATTAGAAAAAAAAAAGGGGGGGCTGTGTGTAAAGGCCGACAAAGAGTAAATTCATATCAATGGTTTGGCTGATTGGTTGAGACAGGGTGTGTTTTGGGGTGACTAGACAGTTTTGTCTATCCTCTTTATGGAGAAAATGCCTGCATTAATGTGTGGAAAGCAAATAATCTTTAACCTCTCTCACACGTTTTGATGCGTTATATTTCACTTCTAGATGAGGGACTACATTAATGCATGAAGCTTTGATGAATGTACAAATATTTATCCAAAAATGTGAACGCAGCATAAAATAAAGGCAGAGATAATAAATCACCCTTTCCTTAAGCAAATACGTCTCTAGATCTGGTTTGCCATGGTCCAGCCTATCTATTATTCATCATGCACTGTAATGACAGAGCCCGGGTGTCTGTTTGCACCCTTGCAGGGAAAATGCAGCTGAGAAAGTGAATGTGTAGAAGTAGTGGTGGTGGTGGGGCTTGCATGATGGTGAACCCTCCTTTGCTGATTTGGGGGAAAGAAATATGATTCCCTGGGTGTGCCTAGCCAGCCACTCTGGGGAAGCCTGTCAGATGGATGCTGAGCAAATGCCCAAGGAGATCTAGAGCTGGCTCTGTGCACCCAGGGGTCCAGATAGAGCTAGAACACACAAGCATCAGCCTTGGTACTTGTTCATAAAATGACTCCAAGTGGAGGAGGTACTGGTTAGCCATGTCCACTGTCACCTGCCACTAACGTCCCCCCTTTCCTCTGGCTTTTCCCTGGATGGTGTGTATCTAAGGAAAGTCTCCCATGACAGGGGAGAGTAAACCATTCTCCTCATTCAGACACATCATACAGAACCATGCTATGGCTATGAGCTGTGGCGTGGACAGATGCTACATCTTTCATTTCTAGGATGCTAGAAAGAGAGGAACTCACTTGTCTTGCCTCGTTCCCAGGTGTGTTTGTAAGAACATGTCTGAGCCGTGTTGTGAGGGGCTGTTATTCATAACAGGAAAGCCCAGGACCCCTTCCTCAGAGATTTCCATGGTCACTGTCTAAATTCAGGAAGTCTCAAAGGAGTATTTGAGCGCCCACACCACTCGCGTCGAGACCTGGGAGAGGCATGCACAGCTGTAGAATTCCTGTTTCTTTTTCTATGTACTGGGATCGACTTAAAACCAAACAAGTAAACAGGCCTCCACACACATGCACACAGATGTCCCAGGGCATCTACAGACATGTACACCTACATACATGTAGACATGCATACCCACATGTAGACGACACATGCAAAGATAATTAAGTGGGCGCTCTGTTTCTAACAAGCCCCCAGGGAATTCTTGTGTCCACTCAAGTATGGGAATGCTGTGCTTACAAGCAGTTGAGAAGCCCCTCAGAGCTCAAACCTTTGCCTCCTTTAAAAAGCCCCAACAACTCCCAAAGGGCACGACCCACACCTGTGCACCTTGCTTCCTGGACTTTACCCATCCTTTGTAGAAAGAATTATGTCAAAAGATGAGAGGAATTATTGATAAAGGTGGAAAAAGAGTTAATGACATTGACCTGGTGTTTTATTTAACCATCTGAACTGATCTTGACCAACCTGGTCCTTCATTGAGTGCTATCTACTCAGGTCAAAGTCAGTACGTGTGTGTGTGTGTGTGTGTGTGTGTGTGTGTGTGTGTGTGTGTGTATGATCAGACATGCTGGATTTCTTTTTCCTCTTAACATTCTTAAATACACAAGACAAAGGATTTTCTGAGACTGTTTTGGTCTTAAAAAAGCTTGCAAAGCTGGAATTAAAGTGGGTGGGCAGCTATTGATTTCATTCCCCACCCACCTGCCTCTGTGGCAACACCACCACTAGCTTATGCTATAAAACATTGCCCTCCTCCCTCATCCTGCATAGCATCTAGGGGTACCTGGCCCAGTCAGGACTCTGGGACTCTGTCACCGTAATGGATTCCTGAGCTAAATGTCACAAGGATCTGAGTGCATCCTTCTCCCCAGAGTCTTGTCCGTGGTAGACTGTCACTTCTGCTTGTCACCTGATGCCCGAGGTATGAGATACCTCTGTTCTTCCTTTATGAAACCTAGTTGCTAACAGCCCAAATGGCCTTCTAAGATAATCACTTTTACAGAACTCGGTTTCTGTTACTTGTGATGTCAGAAATCTTCTAACCCAGCTAAGCCAACACCATCCAGGGCTCCTCTCTCTTCCTTTGCCAGGACTTCCTCACGCTCACTGGCTGTTTCACACAGGGGTGCAACTGCTTGCAGCAGTGCTTTGGGCCTGATAAAAGATGATAACCCCCTACCCCATGGACTGATCCAGACTGCCCAAGGAGGAGGAAATCCAACTGATGGGGACAGGGAAGAGGGAAATAGGGGAATTGGAGACATCAACACATTATTCCCTTATTAAGTGTATCTAATTATGGATAATAAAAAAATTTTAAAAAAAGATGAGGGAGCATTATGCTGTCATCAGGTCCCAGTTCTCATGTCCTCCCGTGCTCTTTCCCGGAGCCTGTGGACCAGACAAGTTTGCCATCTGGGACTTAATGTCCTTATTGATGTCACTACTCTCCCTCGTGTTCCAGTGTTCTAAACATTCTGGTTTTGTCATTCTCTTCATACTTGCTAGGCTTATTGGTAACCTAGGACCTATCACTTTCCTCTCTGCTTGGAGACCATGCCCACATCTACTCCCTCACACCATACAGGCATCTCCTCTGACACAGGGTGCTCTGACCAGAATGCATCGTTTTGGGGTCACATATAAGTCCCCCTGCTCCTTTGACTGACCCTCATCTAAATATGTCACCCTGTCTATTGTCATTTATGCAGGTTAGATCTGAAATGTCTTCCCAAGAGAAATAGGTATTTTGTGAATGACTCATGCAGGTGGAGGTGGTGGCAGGGGAGACAGCCTACTCTGAGCGCAGCAATGTCTGTCTGTTTAAATGATGGACAGAGAACAGGACTACAAACAGCCCATGTCTTTATTTTCTCACTCCTGAGATCCTGACTTTTGCCTGACAGGTTTAAGTTTCTGAGCAAAATCATGAACACATTCTTGCAGACCCCCCTCATGACTGGGTGTGGTCTGGCAGGTCTGATTTCAGACATGATTTCAGCTCAGCACTGTCTGCCTGAGGATTTGAACCATCTTGCTAACTTCGCTAACCAGATATCAGGGACGTCTCCTACTGCCTTTTTTCTCTACATGTTAATTCCTCTGCCTTGGCCCAGATCCCAGTTCATACCTGAAGCCATGACATCTGAGGTGGTATACAGTTCTGCCTTCTTTCCTGATGGTTCTGGAAAAACACTAATTGTGGTGTAATGATCACAAATGCGATTTGGATAGGAGGCTGGAGGCAGCTTTATTTCTGTCCCTACATGGCTACCGTTCAGACTTTAGAAGGCCAGTTACACGGAGAAGTGGAAGGAAGGGGTTCTTTCTCTTGCTTACCTGAATCTCCTATTGAACATCATCCTCCCTTGTCCATAAGGACCAGACTGCACCTGGATATTACTTTCTGTTTTCAAGACCAGGGAGTCTCATATCAACTGACTGCCAGGATGCATAACATTCACTAGAGTCAGGAATCTCAGTTACCACAGTTGATTCTGACTCATGTGAAAATTTGTTCATTTAACTGAAGAATTCAGATATATTGGTGCATCAGGTTTGGCTCGATCCAGGATTTCATCTATGCCAGCCCTATCCTTGCCTTCTATTAACTCTGCTTTATTCTGTGTTGAATTTATTCTCAGTGTCCGCACTGTGACACCATCTTCCTGGAACAAGAAAAGAGCATGTATTTTTTTAAACATTTTTAGCCATACTATCATCGTACCAGATAAATCTGGCTGGGCCATGTGCCCATCTCTGGAGTCAGGGACTTCATGGCTCTGACTTACCACACGAAGCCTGTCTAAAGTGTGTCCTTCCTCATCTACTTATAACTAACCTTGGGTTGACATTGCTCTCTGTGGCACAGATCTCGCCCCCTTCAGCATAGAAGGACTTTTCCGCTGCGCCACGAGAAGGGCTGCTTAATTTCCATCCTCAGCTCTTCAGATGGTGTGAGTAGTTGCAGAGAGCTACCTTGTACAAGGTTCCGCTGCACATAGCCTCTGATAGGAAGCAGCCAGCATCCAGCACAGAAGGACAAGTCTGCTGTCTATACTGGAACCTGGGGCACATCAAAGGGTCTTTCCAGCTTACAAGTTCCCAGTGGGACTGTCTGAGGTTGGTAGTGACAATGTACCACAACCCAGCTTCTCCTTTTACCTCCTTTAAAGTCCCATTGATCCAGAGAGTAGTTACCAACAAACTTCCCACATGTAAGCCTCTATCTTGAAGGTCTGTTTTCTGGGAAACCTGGGCCATGGCATACTCTTTTTCTATTCTAACATCTTATTTTGTCCATTCCCTTTTCCCCAATTAAAAATATTTGTATTTATTATTTGAGAAAGAGAATGACACACACACAGAAAGAGAGAGAGATAGAGTGAGGGAGGGAGGGAGAGAGAGAGAAGAACATGGCCTCTTGCCACTGCAAACCAACTCCAGACACATGTGCCCACCACTTTGTGCGTCTGGCTTTATTGGCTTTATGTAAATACTGGCGAATAGAACCTGAACTAAAAGTCTTGGCAAGCAAGCTCCTTTAACCACTGAGTAATCTCTTCAACCCCTTCCCCAAGTTTGATCAGACACTATGATAATATAATTGCATTTATTAATCTATTTCTACTTTATAGTAGATTAATGTGGATTACTAAACAGGTCAAATTGACCACAAAATTTAACCATCACACCATGTAAGGCCAGATGCACAAGGTGATGCATGCATCTGGAGTTCACTTGCAGTGGCAGGAGCCCCTGGAGTGCTTGTTTTCTCTCCATGTCTCTCCCTGCTTGCAAATAACTAAGTTAAAATATTAAAAAATAAAAACAAATATGGATTTCTAGTCTAATGCAAGTTTTTTTTAAACTTTATAGATTTTCTTTTCCTATAAAAGGAGGTCAATCTAAATTTGTAATATTAAATGAAATAATCCAGGGGCAACACTTAACATGATACCTTCTGTAAGGTGGTGGTAGTTGTAGTCATTTGCAATGTCGGCATCTGTGTCCTGCTGCTCTATAACTGAATGTGCTGATCTTTCTTTTCCTCACTTCTAAAATGAGAATATTACTTTTTAAATCTTTCTCAGAAATGACATGGGGATCTGTAATGGTTTGATCTAGGTGACCCCCACAAACTAATGTGTTCTGAATGCTTGATCCCCAGCTGATGGCAGTTTTGGAATTGGAACCTCACTGGAGCTGTGTTGTAGGGGGTGGACTTATGGAGGTTGTAACCAGCTTCCCCTTGCCAGTGTTTGGCACATCTCCCTGCTGCTGTTTGCAGTGCTGTGGCGGAGGTGATGTCCATCCTCTGCTCATGCCATTGTTTTCCCTGCCATCATGGAGCTTCCCCTCGAGTCTGTAAGCCAAAATAAACCCGTCCCTCACATCAGCTGCTTTTGCTTGGTTCATTTGCCTCAGCAAGGAGAAAGCTGCCTATAGGAGAATTCAATTAGATAAATGGGAAAGTGAAGCATAGCATACTGTATGAAAGCAGAATACATTATAGATTTGGGAATGCATAGGCTGTCTCTTACCAACCACAGCCCTTCGGGTGGTCAATGCAAGGCCATCTTGCTGCCTCTAACACTGCTTCAAGCCCAGCCTGAGCTGCATAGAAGCTGGGACTACTGAAACTCCTGACATCAAGAATCTATTGTGGAACATAGAGGAAGATAGCAGGTGCCTTCTGCTCAGTCTGTAATTGCAGGTTGATCTATAAAATCTAATCTTAAATGGGGGAGAATAGAGATCTAGTACACTAGGTATGGAAAACTAAATCAATTCTTTCTTCCCATTCCAAATGAGGACACGGCCATCCCTGAAAGCAGGAAGATGTTGCTGTTTCTGACGTGTCTCTGTCTTCTTTGAGTTGACAGTGCTTCATGGCACCTTTATGCATCTGAATTCATTGCCAAACCAAGGAACAGTCCACTATTTCAGTCAGAGAAAAGACTAACTTCCATATCCCCTTATAAAGCTGATTCCAAATTTCACAGCCTGAATACTTTTAGTATATGAAACCAATTTATTATTCAAAAGCAGACCAGAATATTACTAAAATGGATTATAGAGGATCATAAATACAATCTATAAACTTATCATCACATAATGAATATACCAATTCACGTGGAATTGAGTAATAGGCTTATGAAAGGAGAAAATTAAAATGGACTCAGACCAGAACACAGTGGCTTCCCGTGTTAACAGTCCCCTGATTCCACAGTGCCCTGTCCCAAAAAGCTGGTCTCTTGATGATGGTGGCAGGGAGCACTCCCCATCACCAAATGATCTTCTTAGCAATAACTGATGGTCTAGAAGATCCAAATTCTTTCTCTCACTTTGCTAACCTTTCTTTTTGCCAATGTTGCAATGGTCTGTAGCCAAAACAATCCCCTTATCAAAAATCCAAACAAGAGAAGTGTTCAGATGAAAGGACCAATTGTCAGTTTGGCCTCGCCATGCAAAGCTGCACATCTCTAAAGTCTCACTGCACACAGTTGATCTTTGAGAAGTATGTTCTAAAGGAGCATTTGGAATATCCATGGTGGAGGTGTTTTCTTTCCTAAGGGGGGGAGGGTATTGATAACTCACATGACATAAGATGGGAACTCACTATACCATCAGAAAACCTTGAGTCAGTTTCCAAGAAAAGATGACCCAACCTTGCCACCTGACCAATAGATGCTGAAATAGAAGCCTTCTGTCTGGCAGATCAAAATATCAGTTGCTTTCTATTCTTGTTTTCAACATGAGACCTCTAAGATCTGATAACCTTAGATCTCTAACACTTAGACAAAGCTAGAAAACTCAGAACAAGAGCTCTGCCAAATTGCTCTCTCAAAAGGATTAAACCCAAAGGCAAGGTACAAGCAATATTTTGCTTAAGCTTAAACCTCGGTTTTACAAGCTCAGACCACTGTCATAACAGCTGTCCCACACTTTCTCCTCCATTTATCACCATAGGTAAGTCCCCTGAATATTCTGAATTCCACTTTGCCTACTTAAAAAAATTAAATGCTCGTTCACTCTCTTTCTCTATTTATCTCTGCTTGCAAATAAAATATTGTTAAAAGGTCTGGAGAGATTGTTCAGTGGGTAAGGGGTGTACCTGTAAAGCATAACAAGCTGGGTTCAATTTGCCAGGACCCACATAGAGCCAGATGCACAAAGTGGTGCACGAATCTGGAGATGTGGAATTCATTTTCAGTGGCTGGAAGCCCTGGTGGACCCATACTCACTCCCCTCCCACACCCTATTCCTCTGTGTGTGTGTGTTTGCAAATAAATAAAATATTTTTAAATTAGATGATTTTTTTGCCATGTTCATTTCATACAGAAGTTAGAAGTGTCCATGCAGATAAGGAATAACATAGAACTTTTGAAAAAAATATTAACCGTCATGTTAAAATAAGAAATTATTGAATAGGGTTGTTCCTCTAGCAAATAGGAACATGGCAAGGAAGAAGTCATTTCTTCTCCACTCGGGCCAATGATGGCTGTGTGAGTGGACGGGTAAATCAAATCCATGCAGCACGCTGGGGATAAGTAGAAGATTCTTTTTTTATCTTTAAAAATTATTTATTTATTTTCAAGCAGAGTGAGATAGAAGAGAGGGAATGGGCACAACAGGGCCTCCAGCTGCTGCAAACAGACTCCAAGTGCATGTGCCACTTTGTGCATCTGGCTCTACGTGGGTAATGGGGAATTGAACTCAGGTCATTAGACATTGCAGGCAAGCGCCTTAACTGCTGAGCCATCTCTCCAGCCCCCTTAAGTCTTGTTTTTTCTTTCTTTTTTTTAATTTTATTATCCATAATTAGATACACTTAATAAGGGAACACCTCAATCAGACGATTCTTATGTCCAGAGAGTTACTAAGTACAGCACTTGAGATCAGCACTGGAAGCAAGGTGGTTTCCATGGTGATCTCAGCCCATATGTGAGGTACCCGAGGAAAAGCTGCTCCCCAACGTTAGAGGATGTCCAAGATTCTCCCCAAGCAGCTCTGGTCAATGTCCATTCATCTGGGAGTGTACAAAACCTTCATTTAAGATATCATTAAGTATTCTCACGGTGGCACATGGGGAACAATTACTGTTTCTTTCTTTTATGTATTTATTGGTATTTAAAACTGAGTTATGAGATGGGGAAATGGCTCGACTGGTAAAAGCATTGGCTTGCAAAGCCTGTCGTCCCAGGTTTGATTTCCCAGTATCCACGCAAAGCCAGAGGCACAAAATAATATATGCACCTGGAGTTTGTTTGCAGCGGCAAGAAGCCCTGTGTGCCCATATTCCTCTCTCTCTCTCTCTCTCTCTCTCTCTCTCTCTCTCTCTCTCTCTCTCTCTCTCCTCCCTTCTTTCTCTTCTCATAAAGAAAAATTCTTTAAAAACTAACTATGGCAGTGAGGCAATGGAGCCACAAACAACTAGAGCTGATGATGTCTTGGTATTACAAGCTTTCAAAATTCTGTCCATATGTTTGAAAATCTGGCCAGCTACTAAAGCAACAACCTCGGCCTAATACCCCAATTCCTCTATTTTCAGAAATGTGGAAGGCAAGTGTTATCCCCAGTTAAATTCCAATAAAGACCAAGGAGTTCCTCAGGATCTCTCAGGAAACACTGATTTTTGTTTACGAGGTAGGGTCTCACTCTAGCCCCGGCTGACCTGGAATTCACTATATAGTCTCAGGCTGGCCTAGAACTCATGGTGATCCTCCTACCTCTGCCTCTTGAATGCTGGGATTAAAAGTGTGCTCCACCACACCTGGCCTGCAATACTGACTTTTTATATTTTCATTATGAATAATTATATACATTGTATGAGCAAATCGTGTGAATGTGTCCCCGTTTCCCTCCTCTCTGTCCCATAACCACTGGGGAACTTCCTCGGTGCGCATTCTGAATCTGTCCATAGGTTAGGGGGTTATGAACTGCACCAGAGGTAGCCAGTTTTTCTTTCGTTTTTTTTTCTTTCCCTCTTTTTATTGTTGCTGAGGGAGGGCATGTCTCTGGATATTCTTCCCCATCATGGCTTCTACATTCTTTCCACCCCCTCTTCCATTCAGTTCCCTGAGTCATGGTGGGTGAGTTTTAAGTCTGCTTCACTGTTGAGATCCCCAATATCTCTGGATCTTTGCCCTGGGTTGTGTTGGGTATCATTGGTGTCTGTCTCCATTGACCTTTCATGGGTTATCAGACTTGCTGTGGGGATTGGTCTCCTGTTTGTCTCGTCATTTTCTCATAGGTTTCATTTGGGCCCAGTGTGAAGGCCAGGGGTGGTTTGTCTCCTGCCAGGATTTCAGCCATCATCCAATGTCTTGTTGGTGGAATTGAGTTGTCCCCGACTCTCTCACTGCTTTCTGAAAAATATAAACAGAATCTCCCTTGGAGAGTGAGATCACTGCTGTCTCAATACTGATTTTTCATGAGGGTAACTCAAAATGTCATCAGTCTTGTTTACACAAATTGAGCTGCTGACTTGGAAATATTTAATCATTGGGCACCTGTTCCCCTGATACACCCCCCCACTGGGGATCTCAAATTCTCCAGAAGGAACTCCACCCTTCAGGTTAAGATTTTGATGTTCTTTAAAAACTAACTCCCCTAAAGAAATAACATTTAAGTTGTCATCAATCAAATATAACTTAGTGGATTAACCAGCTTTTCATTACTGCAATGAAATGATTGAAACAACATATATATATATATATATATATATATATATATATATATATATATATATATATATATATGGCTAGTTAGTTAGAAAAGTTGTATTCGGCTATGAAGGTCCAAGTTCAAACGGCACATCGTGAGCTCTGGCGATGTGTGCCCCTTGTGTGAATCACTCATAGAAAATAGCCATGGGGAGACCACACACGGAGCAAGTGACTACATCTCAAACCAGAAAGCAGATTATGATGTGGGGCTGCTTCAGGTCTTCATAGCAAGCCTTTCACAAGAACTACTGAGAAGTTGTATGAGGAATCATATCCTCGATTGCTTCTCTGGGCATGCCTTCATTGACCCCAGGACATTCCTCTTAGAGTTTCCAACTTTCCAGATCTGCTACCTGTTCAAGTTTCCAATGCAGACCTTTAGGAAATAATAGTACTGTATCCAAACCATAGTATTTATCAGATGTCATGTGAGAATCTACTCATTGAGAAAGCAGCCCCAAAGAGGACACTGACACGTTGCAAGTTTTCTGAATTTAACATTATAATCGATGATCTCAGATTTACTGACAGCAAAGCTTCAATAATTTTAATATGCACAATCTTATTGAATCCTCATAGAGAAAGAGGAACTATTTATGTCCACATTTTATACATGAAGATGAAGTTTAAAATGAGAACTCACCTGGTCATGGTCACATAGCAAGAAAGTACTAGAGAGGCCGGGAGATGGCTCAGCAGATATGAACACTTCATGCACAAGCATGAGGCCTCACAAGGCCTGAGACCTCCCAAGTTCAATTCCTCAGCACCCATGTAAATAGCTGGGCATGAACTTGGGCATCTCTTCCCACAGTCCTGTGAGGAGCAGAGGCTGGAAAATTGCTAGGCCTCACCAAAATGGTGATCTCTGCAATCAATGAGAGAGACTCAGTCTCAAGGAAACATGCGAATGAACAATGGAGGGAGGGCACCTGACATTCTCCTATGGCTTCTGCACCTGTGTGTGCATCTGCACATATATGTGTGTGTGCACACCACACACACACATGCATACACAAGAGAAAGGAAGGAAGGAAGAAGGAAGGAAGGAAGGAAGAAGAAAGGAGGGAAGAAAGAAAAGAAGGAAGGAAAGAGGGAAGGAAAGAAAGAAGGAAGGGAGGGAGGGAGGAAGGAGAAAGGAAGGGAGGAAGGAGGAGCTGCCACAGGGATTTGAGTCCAGGTGTCACTCACCTCATTGTGCTACTTACCCACCACATAGCTTGGTGCCTCCCTCTGCAAGTTTTACAAGTCCTTTATCAGGATGGATATGAGGCCATGTGACCCAGAGACAAGTTCTTTCAAGGTTTCAATCCTTGGGGTTCATTTACCTTTTGTAGTGTTCTTGCTCTGCCACAGAGTTTTATACTTGGTATGTTGCTTTCACCACTCACCTCACTTGTAAACGCTGTTCCTTTAACAGGGATAATTCCCAAGCTCCAAACCCATTTGGATCCAACTGTGTGACAGACTCTTACTCTTCTTTCATTTCTTCGAGAACCTGTGAATTCCTCAGGGCCTCACCTTGTACTTCCTGCCTGGGTTACATGTTCTCACACTGCCCCGGCATTTGAGGAGGATGTTGGACAACTCATCAGGACACCCTTTGTGTGGGACACTGTAGCTCTCTGTCATAGCCAGGTTATAAGGCAGTATTTATGTCTCATTCTTGGCCCATAAACTCTGGAATAGCCCAGCTACACCTGTCCTATTCAGCAGGTGTTCCATATATATTTCCCATGAACGACTCCATCCAGCTATTATATAGAGCCGGCACACATCTGCCTTGCTTCGTCAGCCTGTGCCCCTGATCAGTTGAGAAAGAACACTTCTTTTGGTAATATAAAGCAGAATTAGTACTGCTTAAGGGGAGGAAAGTAGACACTAAGTCTTTTTCATAGAGAAAGAGGAACTATTTGTGTTCCCATTTTATACATGAAAGAAGATGGAGTTTACAGTGAGAGCTTACCTGGCCATGGTCACATAGCAAGAAAGTACTTGAGTACCTTTATAGCTCTGGAGTGAGAGTCGGAACCTTGGAACCCCCTGGACGTGGTTCACAGAGTCCAAGGATAAAGAGTTTGAGGCACCAGGGAAGTGAAGTTTCAGATTCACCATCTGCTCTGATGTGGGACTGGCTGGTGATGGAGGCTTCTCTAAGCTCCTACATGGTCTGCCCCACAGTTTAGCACATTGGTTTGGATGACATCTCTACACTTCACTCACTATCACTGGGCTTCTCATGGAGTAACTTCATAAATAGGACTTTTCAATTATATTTTCTTTTATTAATTTTACATATACACTTCTTCAAGTATGTCACATACTTTGACTATATTAATGCCCATTACCCTCTGCTTTCCCACCTTCTGTTAGACCTGTTTTTTCAAGTAGTCATCTTTCTACTTCATGCTATATACATGAACATTATATATATATTTATATATGATAAACACATATATATGATCTACATATGAGAGAAAATACACTTGTCTTTTTCACTCTAGCTTATTTTACTTAACATGATGATCTTCCATTCCATCCATTTTCCTCAAAATGACATTATTTCATTCTTCATGGCTATAGAAAACTCCACTGTGTTGATTGTGAGAGCCGTGGTGGGGAGACTATCCAGAGGCATGGCACCCCTCGGTAACAACACACATGGGCCAGGAGAACCTGGATGAATACTAGGCTATCCATGGTCCCCTACCACAAAGACTGATCCAGACAGCCCACGGAGGAGGATATCCAGCTGATTGGGGATGGGGAGGGGGGCATTGGGGAATTGGGGATAACTCATTGTTGGCCCACTAAATAATGTAACTCATTATGGACAATAAAAAAAAGAAAAAAAACTCCACTGTGTGTGTGTGTGTGTGCGTGTGTGTTTGTTTGTGTGCACATGTGTGCACGAGTGTGTGCATGTGCCACATTTTTCTTTATTCACTTGTTGAACGTTTAGTCTGATTCCATAACTGGCCTATTGTGAATAGAGCTAAAATAAACATGGACGTGTGGACATTTCTGTTGTATGCTCACTAGATTCCTTAGGGATTCATACTGATTTCCATCATGGCTGGATTGATTTACATTCCTGCCCACAGAGAATAAAACACCACATAATCCTCACCAGCAGTTGTTGTTTTCTTAATTATAGCCAATGATTGTTATTTTGAACAGCTCTCTTTAATAAATTAGGAAAACAACACCCAGAAAGGTCATAACCAATAACAAACAGACTCGAACCTGAATTCTTCTGATTGCTCTGACTTCAGTGAAGCTCTGAGAAGCCCTCACGCTGATGCCCCTCCTGCACCTACCTGTGTATGTAGCTCACAAAGATGCTTCAGATGGCAAATTAAGGGGATGGTTGCGTGGTCACAGGAGAAATTGATTTAGGAAGTGAAAGCCCAGGTTGAAGAATCTGTCACTGAATAAATAAGGTTACCTGGAACCAATTGTGTACTTGAGAGATTGGGGAGGTGGGGGAGCGTTCCAAACGTGACCCAGGAAAACATGGAAACTTCAGTGCATATCCCAGTGAATATATCCACACTTGTTGAGAAAAAAGAGTGCCTTTCAAAAGCCACAAGTATACCCAGTAAAATAAAAATCATTCAAAATAGTTTTTTTTTTTTTTTTTGCTTTTTGAGATAGGGTCTCACTCTAGCCCAGTCTGACCTGGAATTCACTATGTAGTCTCAGGGTGGCCTCCAACTCATGGTGATCCTCCTACCTCTGTCTCTCAAGTGCTGGGATTAAAGGCATTCACCATCACGCCTGGCTCAAAGTAGGTTTGTTAGTTAGATCTTATAGTAGATCATCTTAAATAGTAAAAGTACAATATAGAGCCCAGTCTTGTTATTTCTTGGGAGCACGATACTTGGGAGGTGATGGTAACATAGGCAAATGTTTTTAGTCTTTCAGTGTGCTATGTAACACTAACTAACCTGAGAAGGCCTGCCGCTGCTGAGTCACAGAATGTGGGTCAGATTCTACCTGTCTGGCTTGGGCTGTGGGGAGAAAAGCTCACCTGTATGGAGGGCTTACAGTGTCCCTGGTGCTGTGACTTTAAATGATTTTTCTTTGTTTTTGTTTTTATTTTTTTAATGTTATGCAAGGAGTATCTCACTCTAGCCCGGTCTCATCTAGAACTCACTGTGTAGCCCCAAGGTTGGCCTCAAACTCACAGAAATCCTCCTACTTCAGCCTCCAGAGTGTTGGGATTAAATTTTTCTCATTTAAATTTCATAACTCCATGAATAGGACTCTTAATAGCTCCATTTTACAAAGGAGGAATTCATGCTCAGAAAAGTTAAGTTGCCAAAGTCATATAGACAGAAATAAGCAGAACAAAATGTGAGGAGGAATCCTTCAGCACACCTTGCTGAAAGCATTGGAGGTTTTTTGTTGTTGTTGTTGTTGTTGTTGTTGTTCACCTTTATGTTTCTATTTTCATCTTCCATCATGGATAAAGGTGAACAAGAGGCAGCACTTACTTATTTACATACATTTGTCACAATTTTTACAGTCATTTCATTTGGCAAGATAATTGGTTTTACTCTTGTAAGGAAACCCCTTTCCCCATTCCTCCTGTCTCTTACAGAAGCACACTGCAATTGACCTGACAGAAGTTACCAGTGCTTAGAGAAGGATCAAGCAATTTTGGGAAGCCTCATTTCTCTCCAACTGGATTTTTGTTCTGAGCTGGGGAACTTAATAAAAAATTCCAGAGTAGGGGCTCAGACAAGCACGCTGATGTGAATGGACAATGTCCTGCCTCTGCCAGAGCCTCTCTTCTTGTTTCATTATGTTCTGAATGGCCATGCATCTCAAATGCCAGCACACGTGTGCTCAGGAGAAAGTAATAACAGTGCTTCAAAGCTGGCCAGAAATGGGTTTGGATCATTCATTCTGTTCTCCAACCTCCAGGGACACATGATATGTGCTGTTCTTTGGCATATAAGTGCATTCCTGGGCAAATGCTCCTTCCAGGCTAACAATGGCGTTGGAGTGTACAATAAAGAATTACATTTCATGTTATCTTTCATTTGGGGTGAAAGGAAGCATTTAATTATAGACTATAGTGAAAGTAAAGCAAGAAAGCAAAAAATGGGCTTGACCTTGGTTCACTAGATAGTCAGGTAATGATAATGGTGACGAATAATTATGACAGCTAACAGTTTCATCACTTCCTCTGTAACAGACTCTTTTTGCTGAGGGCTTTAAATAACATGTCTTAATTCCCGTGAAAGGTGGGGTAAGCAGATCGTATCACTCACCTCTCATCCTGGATCAAGACTCCAGCTTATCCTCACTCAACCATGAGCAAAAGCTTTCCTTAAGCTGCAGGCCTACCACTTGGCACATGCAGTGATAGAAATGGCTGCATTTCTTTGATGTGCTCTTTAGGTAGGGGTTGGTGCATTCAGGTAAGCGACCTGAAACTGGACCATGTCCAAGTGCAGATGGCTAGTCTGTGATGATGAAAATTTACCCAATAGGAAGCCAGTCTTTCACATGCAGAACCACAGAATTCGCAGAAAATCTTTGGATGACATTTTCTCTCCTTATGCACTAAGGGACTGTTTGCTGTTTGGATTGAGGGGGAGCCACATCAGGGCAATGTTCCATCCTGTTAATTACCCGAGTTGAGTGCCTACTCAGCTTACCAGGTAATAAAATTAAAATACAGAAAACTCAAGTCCTTTGTGTTCCTCTAGTAGGTTTCAAAAGCACATTTGTTAGACATTGTTTAGGTCCTCTCTATTTCTTTGTGTGAGGAGAGGGGCCATTAAAAGTTTATACTTAGCCTCAAGCCATGCCACAGATTCATTAAATAAACACAGTTTAAAAGCGTGAAGGGAGGCGGTGAGAGGGCCAGTTTAGAATTAACGGAAAGTAATAAACAGAGCTGTCCAAGGAATGACTACAGAGAGTAAGAGATGGCCCCATGGAGGAAAATTACATAGGTTGATTTAGGTGATATGAGTAGGAGATATTTCTCTGAGAAGAACCTGTCATGCTACTGGTCCAGGCTCCTTGCTCTAATCTGTGTGGCTCACTATATACATACACGCCCACAATAGAACTGTATGTGTCAATATATGTTCATAATAAATGCCCACTAATAACTGCAAAACTATAGAAGTGACCTCTCTCCCTCCCCTACTTCTGGTTTCAGGATTGTAATGCCACTCAGGTGTCCATATTATCTCTACTATTGCTATAGAACATTGCCACAAAGTTGGGGCTCAGAGTGCAGCTCAGATGACCTTCTAAATAGCCCTGGTTGATTTAGGTTGTGGTTCTCAGTTGAGGGAACCCAGAGAAAAAGATTTAATAGAGTCAGAGAAATGAGGCTTCATGCACGAATGGATGAACTGAGATATTTCCTTGGATATTACGAGACAAATGATAGCTGTAATTCCTCACATCTTTATAAAGGAAGGAGGGAAGGGAAAGATTCATCAAGTCAGTGGGATAAAAACAGAGGGATGTTTGGCCTTTTTGTGAGTATATGGTGAGTTTTAAGCACATGAAGTGGGAAGGTTGTAGCACAGATGAAAAGAGGAATCCCAGCCCACTTAGAATTTTGGGGGAAATGGGAACACACATTAAAGCCACAAAAACAGAACGACAAGGCATGATGGTGTTGAATATGATATGCTGATATCTGATGAGGGAATCAGCTATCTACCATTCTCTTCCAAGTCTGTCATAAAATCCCTGGATACTTACAAGACTCCTATGGCCTCAGGTTACTACGACAGTTAATCATAGAGGCCTCATTGCAGAAGAAAGTGGCCCATTCACCTCTTCCCACAGTGCCCTTCTCCCATAAGCCCCAGCATTGTCTCTTTCTACACAGAGTTGTACCTGCTTCCACTCAGCTGGCTTCCTCCCTGAGCTCACAGTTTTCTGTAACAAACAGGATCTGATCTCTCTTTTCTTCACCATCCTTTCTCATCCAGAAATCAGTTTAATTGTGGTTTCTCTAGTGTCATTCCTTCCCATTCCCCACAGAAATGCAAGTACACAGAGATAAAAACATGTTACTCCCATGTAAAGAGCTCATGGGCTGGAGAGATTGCTCAGCAGTTACAGGTGCTTGCTTGCAAAGCCTGACAGCCCAGGTTCAATTCCCCAGGACCCATGTCAAGCCAGATGCACAAAGTGGCACATGCATCTGGAATTTGTTTGCAGTGGCTGGAAGCCCTGACATGCCCATTCTCTCTCTCTGTCCACCTCTTTCTCTTTCAAATAAATAAATAAATAAATAAATAAATAAATAAATAAATAAATAGATATTTTAAACTAAAGAAAAGAAAGGAGATCACATAGGTGGATCGAAGTTCCACTGAGAAACAGCAAATAGAGCAAGGCTGCCAGGGTCTTGGCAGTTTGTGCAGATTATCTGAGAAAGACTGGACTCATATCACCAGGAGCTACAGGCCATGTGAGGGAAAGGAGAGGGGGACACTAATTCCATCAGCTGGCTCCTGAGGTTCTTGACTCTACATTCAACAAGTTTCTACTTTTTTATTTCATTAATGTTATTTTATTGAAGGGTAGCTGCCTCTGAAGCCTAGGTCGGCCTTGAACTTGTCATCTTCCTGTCTTAAAATCCTGAACAGTAACAAGAGATGAATATGTGTGTGTTGGGTTATTTTGACCATGTGGTAGGACATATGTGTTCATCTCTTCCCTCCTCCCTCATTAATAGGATCACACACGCATGCCCATTGCTCTGGAAATTTGAAATGACCCTCTGCTGACACAGAAGCATTCTTTTTTTTGTAAGTGGTGAACATTTTATTTTTTGTATCTTTATTATGAATATATATTGTATGATCAAATCTTGTGAATGTGTCCCCATTTCTGTCCTCTCTGTCGCCTACCCACTGGGGTCCTTCCTTGGTGTGCATACTGGATCTGTCCATAGGTTAGGGGGTTATGAACAGCACCAGAGGAAGCCGGGTTTTCTGTATTGTGTATTGTTGCTGAGGGGGCGATGTCTCTGGATATTCTCCCCCACCATGGCTCTTACAATCTTTCCATCCCTTCTTCTGCTCAGTTCCCTGAGTCATAGTGGGTGAGTTTTGAGTCAGCTTTGTTGTTGAGATCTTAAGTATCTCTGGATCTTTGCCCTGGGTTGTGTTGGTTATCGCTGATGTCTGTCTCCATTGACCTTTCATGGGTTATCAGACTTGCTGTGGTGATTGGTCTCCTGTTTGTCTCGTCACTTTCTCTTAGGTTTCATTTGGGCCCTGTGTGAAGGCCAGGTGTGGTTTGTCTCCTGCCAGGATGTCAGCCATCATCCAATGTCTTGTTAGTAGAACTGAGTTGCCCCCGGCTCTCTCACTGCCTTCTGAAAAATACAAGAAGGCAGAGCCATGTACACAAGTGCTTCAAAAGCTGCTATTTCATCGCGCCTGCCCGCTTCCCAGTGCATGAGCAAGAATCACTGCCTTTTGAAAAAGACAAAGAAGCATTCTTTTCCACCACCTGATTCTTGCTCATGCACTGGGAAGCTGACAGGTGTGATGCAAATAGTAGCTTTTTTTCCCCTTTATTGTCCCTATTTAGATACATTGAATGGGCCAAAAACAAGTCTGTATCCCGATTTCCCTCTTCCCTATCCCCAATCAGCTGGATATCCTTTTCCTTCTCCGTGGGCAGCCTGGATCAGTCCATGTGGTAGGGGGAAATGGACAGCCTAGGGGTCAATCCGGTCCCACCCCCCTTTGTATGTTGTTACTGAGGGGAGCAATGTCTCCAAACAGTAGCATTTGAAGCACTTGTGTACATGGCTCTGCCTTCTTGTCTCTCTGTCCATCGCCATGAAGGGGAGTCATGGTTGTTCACAGTTTAGTTGCTTGTTCCCTCTTCATTTTCAGGTTCCAACTTTTTTCCTGCTATCAATTTTAATTTTTTTGTCTTGTGATTTGAAAGATACTGTGTATGAGTTCAATTTTCTAAAATTAGTTGATGATCATTTGTGGCTTCTCATAGGATTTCTCCTGGATAAAACCCCATTGTGTTGTTGACAAGACCATGCACTCTGCAGTTGTTGGATGGAATGTTCTCTAGATGTTTGTTAAATCCATTTGGTCGAGGGTGTAATTAACTTTGTGGTACTTTTCTTTCTTTGTAGATGTTCTGTCCGGATGATCTATCCATTGCTGCCCATAGGATTTTAAAGACCCTGATTATTATTGTATTAATGTCTTTATCCATCTCCTTTATGATCTATTAATATTTGGGTGCTATGATATTAGATATTTATATAATATACTCTGATATACAGACATACATACAAGTAGTATTGCCTGTTGCCAAATTGACACTTTTATCATGATATAATGAGTCTTGTCTCATCTTTTACTTATTTATTTATTTATATTTGAGACAGAGAAAAAGAGGCAGATAGAGCCAGAGGGAGAGGGAGAGAGAGAGAGAATGGGTACCCCAGGGCCTCCAGCCACTGCAAGCAAACTCCAGACATATGCACCACTTTATGCATCTGGCTTTAAATGGGTGCTGGGGGATTGAATTCGGGTCCTTCTGCTTTTCAGGAAAACACCTTAACTGCTGAGCCATCTCTGCAGCCCTGAGTCTTGTCTCATTGTTTAGTTTATTCTATCTGGTATTAGTAGGATATTAGTATGGTAACTTCCATTTGATTTTACTTCTATTTGCATGAAATGCCTTATTCAATATCCCTTCGTTTTCATCCTGTGTATGTTCTTGGAGGTGAGTTCAGTTTGTTTCAACAACATACAGTGAGATTTTAATTTTTATCAACTCATTCACTCTCTATCCTTCAGTTACACAACTTAGAGCATTTGTGTGAAGGCATTTAGTGACAGGTCAGTTTTCACTACTGTAATTTTGTAAATATTTTCATCTGGTAGTTAATTTCAATTTTCCCCTCTCTCCACTTTTATGATTAAGTGATTTTTCTCTAATAGTGTATTTTGATTACTGGCTCATTTTTGTTGTCGTTTTTGTTTGTTTGTTTGTTTGTTGTATTGCATACTCAGGTTTTTTGACATAATGAGGCTTATTAAATACATCTTTTAATTATAACAAGCAATGTAAAAACAATAGCAACTAAGTGAAGTATGAGGATGTGAACAGAACCAAAAAGGAAATATAATAAAATCATACACTTGGACTCCATTCTTCCCCCACACATTAGCATTTTTACCATCTCATTATATCTGTCAACACTGCCCTTTGTTTATTTCTGTAATATAGTTATTACTATATTAATAGTAGAATAGATTTCTTAGGTAGGGTCTCACTCTAGCCCAGGATGACCTGGAATTGACTATGGAGTCTCAGGGTGACCTTGAACTCATGGCAGTCTTCCTACCTCTGCTTCCTAAGAGCTGGGATTAAAGGTATGTGTCACCATGCCTGGCCCTATATTTGTCTTTTGTCTTAATATTGAAGACATGAATGATTTACATGATATATGTATAATATTAGATAATTCTATATGGGTCTTTTTAATTATTTTTATGGAGACATTTACATTCAATTCCATAGCAGCCGAGGGTACATTACAGGTGGAAGAAGAGGGGATCCCTAAGTGGAATGGTTTGGCTCAAGTTATTTGTCGAGCTGAATACACTCCAGTGTCAGTGCCTCAGTATTGCTTCAGAGATGCTGGTTTGGAGTTAAGCCTATGACTGAAATCAGGGAAGTAGCCTTGGAGGCTATTGTAAGTCACCTCGGTGTGTGGTAACAGTCTGATCCCACGGAGATCTGCATGTGAACTTATGAGAAGAGAATGTCTAGGAACAGTCTGACTGGCTAAATGTGGGAAGGGTGGAAAATGATAACGTTTCTAACCTGCATGATGTGAAGACGATGGCTCCCCTGGAAGATGCGCAAGGGAACTGAAGCTATGATTTGCGGATAAGCGAGAAATGACACACATTTGCTTTTAGACGTAGTCAGTGTCATCTTCCTCCATGCCGTGGACACCTCGTCATTTATAGTCATCAGGAGCACAGCAACACCCAGTCAGCCAACAGAAAGGTTTTGGCAATAAAACCCTATTTATCCCAGCTCGAAGCCAAGTGCACTAAAATCTCCCACATTGCTCTTTAACACTTTAAAGAAATCCCTTCAGTGGCAACAGATGCATTTTGCTGGAAAGAATTCGTAACAGCTTCCACTCATGGGGTCAATGGAAAAAGCTGTGGCCGGGATGGTAAGCAATATGTCCTCACCATCAAAAGGCTTCAAGTTTGTGAAATCAAGTGTGACAGGATCATGTACCCCCAGGAGCTGAAAATAAACTTCTCCTTATTTTCCTGGTCATATTAGACATGGCATAATTGGTCATTAGAGTCGATACCACAAATAATTATTGGCGTATCGAACTTAAAATGTAGGATTTGTGCCAAAGCTATTAAACAATTAATTATGCAAATGCTCCTTCCAGATGCCCTCAATTTTAATCATATTAACATTTTGTTTATAGAACCTAATTCCTACATACAAATTGATTTTTCAATTTTTTATTTGCTTGACAGAGAGAGAGAAAGAGAGAGAGAGAGAGAGAGAGAGAGAGAGGGAGAGAGAGAGAGAATATGGACATGTTAGGGCCTCCAGCCACTACAAGCTCCAGACACATGTGCCTTGTGCATCAGGCTTTATGTGGGCACTGGGGAATCAAACTCTGGTCCTTCTGTAAACACCTTAACCACTGATTTTAAGAATTGTTTCTTCATATTAGTTTGTGAAGCAAAAGCCTTGGTGCTCATCCCATTTCACTGTGGAAATATATCAGAGTATTTCCTTTTATCAGAAACAGGATAAGAAGTATGTCGTCTTCAGTTTCAGATGAAAAATGGACCAAGTGAGTACAGGAAGCAGGCATCTGCCATCACTAGCAATGGTGCTGCATGTGTGTGGGTCCAGTGAGTATCCACCATGTATAGATATGGGTGTGAGAAGAAAAGGACCTTCCACGGGTCCCACTGCATGGAGAGCAGGGAAGACCAGTGAGAATCCAAGACTCGCCTTTTCTGCACCTGCTGGTTCTACTGAGATACTGAGGGGTTGGAGGAAGCTGAGAAAGACAAAACACCCTTCAGAGGGGGTTAGAGGGTGGGGTTGTAGGTTGTGTGTTGCCATACAAGAAACCTAGTCCTCCTGTATCCAAATGTCATAGGGGACACAAGCCAAGAGCACCATGTCTCCCTCTGCCACTAGCAGTGACTACTTTCACATCATCATAGTCTGTCACTATTGTCTGTGTTTCCTCTGAACATAAACCTAAGTGGAGACCCCCCCAGAGGGACTCACATGAAATAAAACAATGAAAAGCAATAGAAAAGGGGGAATGCTATGCACCAAATGCTGTCTCCATCCCAACAGATGTGCAGAACACAATAAAGAAACACAGAAATACAATACTCCATCAGGGCAACTTCTCAATACCAGAAAACAAAGGTGGTGAAATAGCTTACATTCCAAAAAAAGATTTCCGAGTCCTATTTTTGAACAGGTCCAAAGACTAAGCAGAGTATTCAAATGAACAGATGAGGAATTTAATCCAAAAGAAAACTACAGAATCAATTCAAAACAGACTAGAAAGTAGCTAAAAAGAAGGAAATAATCCATACCTTTGAAGGAAAAAAATAAAATATGAAGGGAGAATTCAGCAAGGAAATAGAGACACTAAAAAAAAATCTCACAGATATTCTGGAAGGGAAGGGCTTAAATAAATAACAAAGAAGACAGCATAATCAATAAACAAAAGCAGGCAGTAGAATTAATGCCATGAATAGAGAAAAAGGTCAAGGCAATAGTACATGCATATCTATATATAGTACTGCATATCTATATATGTACATGCATATCTATATAGTACATGCATATCTATATAGTACATGCATATCTATATCTATATCTATATCTATATCTATATTTATATCTATACCTATAGCTATAGCTATAGCTTTATCATCTCTATCTATCTATCTATCTATCTATATACATATATATATAAAGAGAGAGAGAATAAACAAGCATTGTCAAATCTTCCAAGAAGTCTGAAAACACTCAAGTAACTACCCCTAAGAATTTACAGAATAGAAAAAGGAACTGAGACAAAATTTAATGGCTTTGACAAGTTGTTCAATGAAATTATAGCAGAGAACGAAATAGACTTCCAAACACAGGAAGCATTTGAACTCTAAATAAGCATGACCAGAAAAGAACTCCATGACATAATACAGTCAAAATGTCAAAAAAAACACATAGCAAAGAAATAATAATAAAAGATGTAAAGGAAAAAATGCCAAGTAACATACCTAGACAGAAATATCATGGTAACATTGTATCTGTCACTGACAACCTTAAAAGCTGAGAATAATGGGATGATATATTTAAAGCTTTGTCAACCAAGATTGCTCTACCCCAAAAAGTTATCTCTTAAAATAAGTGGAAAATGCCATGTAGGCTTTGTGGGAGAAAAGTTATCAAATGCCTTCACCAGCAGATGACCTTCAAAGAGAATTACATAACCCGCTATCCAGACAACTTGAGCCCACAGGTATAATAATGGTATGACAGTTAGAAGGGAGATCACCTGCCCTGTGATTGGATTTTAAGCCCACTTTACAGGAGGGTATTAGTGCCTGGTACTTAAAGCTTAGCCAAAGTCCTTTGGCTTGGTAGGTCATAGGTGCTGGGGGGAGGAGGAATCTTCTACAGTTTTTCAGGTAAATGGATATGTTGTACCCACCCCTTTTGTTTAGATAGTAATGCTGTTCTCACTTTTGGTCAGAGAAACTTCTTTTTGCAAATGGTGATGACCCCAGGGAGACTCAAAACTCATCAAAGTTTTGAAAAAGTCTGAAGAAGCAATGGTTAAAACACTTAAATAAAATGCTTCTATCATACTTACCAAGGTTCAGAGAACGTTGTTAAAGAGGAAAGAATGTTAGAGTCAGAGGATGGGGAGGAGTGCTTTGGAATGTTACATTCTAGACATGAGGTGACCATTGTATTTATGACCCCACAGTGGCTGTGGTTACCTCCACAATGTTGGGTCCATCAATATATTATCATGGATGATGAAGAAAGGCCATAAAGGAAGAAAGATATTAAAATAGTAAAAAGTCTGGTTGGAGGTGGGAGAGGGTTCAGTGGAAGGGTCATGGGATGGGGGGACAAGAGAGAGTTATGATCAAAGTATGTTGTGTAAATACATAATGTCAATAAAATGATGTTTTAAAAAAGCAAGCCTTAAAGAATACAAAGAATCAGAATATTTGGTTCTTTGCAAAGATTAACAAGTTTGATCAGCCCACTAGCCAGACTAGCATAACGAGAAAACCCAAATGAATATGGTTGGATATGAAATGGGAATTGTTATCATGGCCTATAATGAGTCCAGATGACCACTGGGGGGCACTGAAAACGTGTATTTCAACAAAATGGAATATCTAGCAGAATTGCATAAATTTCTAAGTGCATATGACCTACCAAAATTAAAAAATATATATAAAGTCAAAGATATAAACCATCTGAACAGACCCATACCAAGGAATGAAATTGAAGCACAAATTAAGTTTCTCCACAGAGAAAAGTCCAGAGCCAAAGCAGACAAATTTACCACTGAACTATACCAAGCTTTCAAGAGAAATCTAAAAGCAACAATTCGCAAATGGTTCCACAAAGTAGAAGGGAACGGAATACCTGCAGACTCATTTTATGATGCCAGTATTATATTGATAAGACAACAAGACAACAGACCAATCTTTCTGATAAACATAGATCCTCAACCAAATAGTTGGGAAGATTACAAATAGTTAAGAAGATCACTCATCACAACCAAGTTGGTTTCTTCACAGGGATGCAAGGTTGGTTCAATGTGTGCAAACCAGTAGATGTAATTCAATATATTAATGGATTTGAAGACAGAAATGACATGATCATCTTGATAGATGCCCAAAAAAAGCATTTGACAAAATTTAATAGACCTTCATGATAAAAGTACTGAAGAAACTAGGAATAGATGGAACATGTATTAATAAAATAAAAGCTATGTCTGACAGCTACAGCTGATCTACACTAAGCAGGGAAAAATTAAATTTCCTCTAAAATCTTGAACAAGACAATGGTGCCCACTCTTGCCTCTCTTCCTCAATATAGTGCTCTAAGCCTTAGCTATAGCAGTGAAACAATAGAAAAAGATAAAAAGATTTAAAAATGAAAGGAAGATGTTAAACTACTTCTATTTGCAGATGTTGTTATTTTATATTTAAAAGACCCCTTGCATTCCACATATACAAAAAATTAAGCCTTTTCTCAAAAAGTATGCTAAGAATAAATCTAATAAAAGGAAGACATCTATAAGGAAAACCTTAAGATGCTTAAAAATAAATTAAGAAGACAAAGTAATCTTAAAATTCACATAGAAACACAGAAAACTATCCAGAGATATCACATCACTTGACGATTCTACAGAGCCATAGGGGCAAAGGTAGTCTGGTATTGGCACAAAACAGGCATGTAGATCAATGGAAAATAATAGAAGACCCAGAGATAAACCAACATAACTATAGGCACCTAATTTTTGACAAAGGCGTCAAAGACATGTACAGGAAAAATAGCCTTTTCCAATAAACTGTCCTGACAAAACTGGGATATGCCTGTTCAGAAGAAATCAATTCAAACTGGCTCAAAGACCTTAATTTACAATTGGAAGTGCTGAAACTGCTAAAGGGAAAACACTTTAGGAATAGGCAAGGAATTTCTAACTAGAATTCCAATAGCACAGAAAGTAGCCTTAAGATTGACAAATGGGATTACATGAGATTAACAAACTTCTGCATAGGAAAATAAACTGTCCACAGAGTGAACAGACAATTTAATAATGGGGGAAAAACTTTAGCCAGCTATATTTCAAATATGTTGGTAATTTCCAGGATATATATTTTTTGAAACTATAAAAATTAAGCAGCCAAACCCCCTGCTGATGAATCAATGGACAAATGTACTTAACAGGCATTTCTCAAAAGAAAAACAAAAACACAAATGCATAACAAATATTTTGAAAAGTTTCAATGTCTTTAGCCATCAGAGAAATGCATAATGAATCTACTTTGAGATTCCATCTCACGCAAGTCTTTTTTAAAAATATTTTATTTATTTATTTGCAAGCAGAGAGATACATACAGAGAGAGAGAGAGGAAATCCAGACACAGGCGTCACTTTGTGCATCTGGCTTATGTGGGTACTGGGGAATTGAACCCGGGTCCTTAGGCACTGGAGATAAGTGCTTTAACCGCTGAGCCATCTCTCCAGCCCTCACCCCAGTGTTAATGGGTACCATCAAGGAAACAAATGATAACAAATGCTGATCAGAATTGGGGGGGAGGAAGTCTTATCTGTTGTTGGTGCAGCCATTATGGAAATCAGTGTGGAGGTTTCTCACAAAGCTAACAATAAAGATGCCATACAACCCAGCTGGTCATTTACCCAAAGGACTGTCCATCCTGCCACAGAGATATTTGCTCATTCATGTTTACTGATGGTTGTTTCACAAGAGCAAGGAAACAGAATCAGCTTAGTTATCCATCAGCAGAGGAATGGCTAATGAGAATGTGTTTCAGGGCTGGAGAGATGGCTCTGCAGTTAAGGAGCTTGTCTGTGAAGCCTAATGACTTGAGTTTGATTCCCCAGTGCCCACATAAAACCAGATGCACAAAGTGGCACATGGGTCTGGAGTTTGTTTGTAATGGCTGGAGGCCCTGGTGCACCGTTTTTTTCTGCCTGTCTCTCTTCTATCTCTCTCTTTGCTTGCAAGTAGAAAGATAGACAGATTGGAAGGAAGGAAGGAAGGAAGGAAGGAAGGAAGGAAGGAAGGAAGGAAGGAAGAAAGGAAGGAAGGAAGGAAGGTGCCCATTCTTTGGAGGTAGGGAGGAAGAGAGGAAGGAAGAAAGGAAAGGAGAAAGAAAGAAGATAATGTGGTTCATACATATGAAATTTTATTCAACCATAAGAAAAAAAAATAATTATGAAATTATCTAATATTATTTAATAATATTATTCTTAATTAATTATTTCAGGAGAATTTATAGAACTCAAAAACATTATATTGAGGAAACCCAGGGTCAGAAACACAAATACTGTATATCCTCTGTAATATGTGGATCTTAGCTTCTAACTATTCTATACGTCAGCAAGGTAGGAGTACATTTGGGTAAAGGACAGCAAACTAGAAAGAGAGGGAGGGTGGAGAAGATACTAGAACACATGAGATGTGAAATTGGAAGTGGGGATCCTGGGGACAAAGGACGAAGCAAGGAAAGGAAGCAGCGCGAGTCGGGTTGGTGTTAGATCTTCCTTTAAAGTTTGGAATATTTCAGCCATGAATCTGTTTTGTCCTGGGATTTTCTTTGTGGGGGTACTTTTAATTATTGCTTCTAGCCAATTACTTAGTATAAGTTTGCTGAATTACTTTATATCTTGATTTAATTTTTGTAGAGCATATGACTTTAGAAATTCAGCCATTTCATCTGTTTCCCAGCTTTTTGTAATATAAGTTTTCAAAGAATTCCCCAATGATTTCATTGGAGTCGTAACAACTCCTTTTTTTTTAATTTCTAATTTTATTAATTTGGATTTTCTTTTTATGTTTGCCTAGGGTTTGGCCAAAATCTTGTTCGTCTTTGCTAAGAACCAACTGTTTGATTGATTCTGTGTCTTGTTCCTTTAGTCTCTATTTCATTAGTTCCTTCCCTGAACTTTATTAATTCTTACCATCTTCTGGGCTTGGGTTTGTTGACTATGATGGTCTTGTAGAGGAATGGGCAGAACGCGTATACCTTCCTTTTCACTTATCACAGTGCCTGACACCTAACTACCTCACGACTGGACATTGTGTTTCTGACCTCATGATTCCATTCAGTATCTGGATGCTCATTTATAACTTATCTTTGTTTCTTCAGTAGTTTTTGGTATGCTCAGGCAACTCTTACACTGAGTTCACAACTTATTTTTCTTGCCTTAACATGAGGGTTTTGAAAGTAAATACTGTTTATGACATATCTTTATGACATAGACTCCATATCTGTTAGAAAAGATAGAGTCTAATAGTAATAACATCATAGCTGGACTTAGATGTGTTTTCATTCTGGCTCACTATTTCTGAAAATGAAATGTTTAGTCTCTTTTTTAATTGTTTATTTGCAAGCAGAGAGAAGAGAGAGAGAGAGAGAATGGGCCAGAGGAATGTCAGTGTCTCTAACCTCTGCAAACAAACTAGATGCATGCACCAACTGAGAGCTTTCCTTGGGTACTGGGTAATTGAACCCGGGTCCTTAGGCTTTGCAGATAAGTGCCTTAACTGCTGAGCCATCTCTCCGGCCCATGTAGTCTCCTTAACCCTCAGAAAAAAAAAGATATATGAGAAAGAGTAGAGAGGTGAGAGAGCCAGGAGCTGTCGCCTGATTGTTCTGGTCTTTCTTAGCCATGGATGCATAGGCACGTGCACCTGCCGAACACTGTTCTAGTTCTTAAAAAGGACACAAGAAGAAAGAAGGAAGAATAAGTCAACTAGACTTGCTCCTTACTGGACTTCATTCTATTTGTGGCGGAGCCCTTTCCCAGTGAGCAAGGAAAAAGAATACAAATAACTTGCGCTTGACCGTCAACACATTACTATGCACACTCTATGGAGAGCTCTGAATCTGTCCAGAACTTTGCAATTTACAAAGAGTTTTTATAGCTCTTATATCATTTGATTTACTCTGCAGCAACAAAGGCTGGGGTAGAATCAATAGCTGCAAGAAATATTCTCTGAATTCTTTCGAACAAGCATCAGGAATTGCTCTCGAATTTATATCAGTGGAGCCAATAGAGGTAAGTGGGTTTATTCCTATCTTAAAGGGGAAAAAAACAGAGATCCAAAAGGATTACGTCACACTGCTCACAAAGTTATCACTGTAATAATATCAGTGTTATATCAAGGAAGAAACTGTGGGTTGCTATGGTAACCACTACTGTGCCAGGCTTATGGTAAGTGGTCAGGAAATAATTACTTAGTGCCTCATTCCCTTATCTTTTACCACCAAAATACTCAGGCAGGCTGAGAGGTTTCTTTGTTCAAAGTTCCAATGAACTAAAAATTACACACAACCTGAAATTTTAGGAAATAAATAACAACTATTTTAGATAACTTTTGAAAACTGCCACAAAGCAAGATGAATTGCAGTCAAATTATTCCTTTAGTGGACTAGTTAAAAGATCAGGGTCATTGGGTGTCATCTAAAGTCTTTGTCCTTACTAAGCTGGGTAAAGAAAAAAATAACCCATCTTTTCTCATTTATAAATTAAGCATGACCGGCCTTGTTTCTATGAAGATCACACATAGTTTGAATGTTTTAAAAAAGTATTTTAAAGCCTGAAATTATTTTTATTCATAAAGTCACCCAAAAATTTGACCATTCTGGATGGGAAGCTTTAACGGGGGTCTCACTCACCAGTTTTTACTTTCTGGTGATTATATACCATCTCCATGAATTGTCTCCTTTAAAATCTCCATAACTGTTTAATCCCTGTTTAGGCTTCTTCCACCCTACCCAAACAAATCAGCAGGCCAATCAAAGCTTTTGAGAAAACACTGGCAGGTTTTGGAGTAAGAGAAAAGAACAGTGGGCCAGCAAAGGCCTTATGATTGGTTCATCTGCTCATGAGTTCGGTGAACACAGTAGCTCTTCCTTCTGTAGACACTGGTCACAGTGTCTCTCAGACTTAAGTACTCATTCTCAGAACTGTTTCTGTTATATGAGATATTGCTCTTGAATCAGAAGGTGGGGGAAGAAAACACGTCTGACACAGTCCATACTCTAGCCTCTAAGATGGGAACCAGGTTTACGATTTTTGTCAACATTAAGTCCAATGTGCAACAAAGTTACCTGTTCCGTGGTTTCTGTTTTTATGTTTCTGTCCCTCTCTCTGCTCTCATCATGATTTCATCTTGTGGTTATCTGTATTGTTTTTTCCAGGGAAAGAGTTTACCTGTTATTCTTTGATGTTACTTGCTCTCTCTTGTACCGCCCTGCTCCTAACCTTGGCACTGTGTGATTCAATCTGATTGTTTGACAACCAGAAAAGACAGGCAGGAACCATGGAGTTAACCTGCTCTTGAAGGAGCATGAAGGCTAGGGAAGGCTTGGTGATACTCTACAAGGTGAAGCTCCATCCAAGAGATTGGATGAGGCAGTCCCAGGACAGGGCATGGTGCCTGAACACCATTCTTTACTCCAGGAAAAGCTAAAAAAAAAAAAAGAGGCATTAAATAGTGTTTATTTAGTTTGTCAAAATTAATCATATGATCTCCAGATCAACAGAGTAAAGGAAGAGTTCATGAGAAAGAGAAACTCTTTGCTTTCCTTTTTCTTTTCTTCTCTACCTCTCTCCCTCCCCCTCCCTCTCTTTCTCTCTCTTTCTCTCTCTTTCCTTTCTTCTTATTTGCCAGCAAAGAGAGACAGAGAGAGAGAGAGAGAATCAGAAAAAAATGAGTGCAGCAGGGTATCCAGGCACTGCAAATGAACCTCAGATACACACACCACTTTGTGCATCTGGCTTTACATGGGCACTGGGGAATCCAACCAGAGTCCTTAGGTGTTGCAGGCAAATGCCTTAACCAATGATCAATCTCTGCAACCAGAGAAATGAACTTTCTAACAAGAGGCTAGGACACTGTGCAGATAATGGCACCTGAGTATCAAATCTGGAGCTAAACCTCAGTATGCTAATACTTGACTGATTGCCTCTTTCTGCACCTGTGTATCCGTGATGTCATGGGAGGGACTGGCAATGGTGACTCACCCCAGGTCTCTGCTTTCTATGAGACAGAAGAAATATGTGTGCATTAGGAATGTGATAAGATTTGTACTTTGATCATCCCTGATGATGGATTTCATCTGATACAAGAGGCAGACATTTTATTTTTTCAGCCTTACTAATTTAAAACTTACAATTAAAAATAAGCACTGGGCATGGTGATGCACACCTTGAATCCCAGCACTCGGCAGGCTGAAGGAAAGAAGATCACCATGAGTTTGAGGCCAGCCTGGAGCCACAGAGTGAGTTCCAGGTCAGCCGAGAAACAGTAAGACCCTACCTTGAAAAAAACTAGTATGCAATGTGTATAAATTGATTAGTTTTCTTCATTTTTATTTTCACTTTCATCCAATACATTAGAACATAAAATCATACTTATTAATGGAGCATGATGTAATGTTTTGATAAATGTATATAATGTGTAATGCCCAAATCTTGTAACATATCCATTCCCCAGGACATATTTCATTTCCTTATGGTGAAACATTTCACAGTCCTTTCTTCTAGCTTTCTGAAATGCATAGTGCATAACTGTTGTCTGTGGTCATCCCACTATGTGGTAGCACACTAGAACTTCTTACTGCTGCACAACCTGAGCTTAGAAGCCATAGCCCTTCGTGTCACCAACCTTTCCCTTACCTCCCCAGCCTCTGGAAGCCACTGTTTTTACTCTCAACTCTTATTAGATCAATGTTTTTCTTTTCCACATATGTGACCACGAGGTTCCTATCTGTGCCTTGGGTATAATGATCTTCAGGTCTACTCATGGTGTTGCAAATAACGGAATTTTATTTTTATGATTTAATACCATCCGATGGTAAATGCAAATCACCTTTTATTATCCATTCATGACTTGATGGTCATTTGAGCTCTTCCAGCTCTTGACTACTGAAAACACTGCAGGGAACAATGCAGTGCAGAGCAGTTTTCTTATTCAACTCGCCAATTTCATTGATTTGGGTCCTAGATCCAATAACAGGGTTGGCATTTTTGTATGTGCCTTCCTCAACCTCTTTCAATGATGTTTTCAAGCTTGCCCCATAAGGGTCATTTATATCCTCCATTAAATTGATATATTTTATTGTAGCTACTCACTACCTCCCTCCCCCATACACTGTCTTCTACTTTTCTCCTGTACATCATGCAGACCTCCGGAGGCACAGCAGCAGGCTCCCTGGGTGGATTTAGCTCAAGAGACAGCAGGAGATCAGAGTGAGGAAAGAGAAAGAGATCATCATACACACTTCCTGCTTTCCTGTGAAGCCATCATGGGCTGGTCTGGCCCTCCTGTGAAAGTTGAATCTTCTTTCATATAGGCCTTCTCTCCATGGCAGTCTCCTTCCCATTCTAGAACCAGCTGGGCCCCCAAATTCCTTTGGGATGAGGTTTGTCATTAGACCTGGGGTGCAGTGTCATTGTGGACATGCTGAACACACTACTCACACCTTAGTTAATAGTCACTTCATTAGATTCCTCTTTTGACTCTAATTACATTTTATTGTCTTCTTCCTGGATATTCCTAGACTGAAACACTGGCTTTTTTTTTTGTACAAACATCTGTGTCTTCATATTGTTTTTATAGAATTTTATTCAGCACTTATATTAATAGGTATCATCACATTTACCATTCGCATTATTTAATATTCTATATTACCTACTCCTTTCATGGTTTAATGAATACATATGAAAAATTTTTACTGGTCTATATGCATTGTACATGATAATGGAAAAATACATTTTCATGCAAACATATGCTATATTTTAACCATCTTCTCCTCCCATATCCTCATTTTTCTCCACTTTCTGCTAGTCTGGTTTATTCTCCATCTCACTTCTACTTTCATGTATCTATTTAAAATCCTGGATACACAAATGAGACAAGACATATGATATTTGTCTTTTGAGTCTGGCATATTCATTTAATGTGATCTCTACTTGCATCTACCTTTTGCGCAAATGACATCACTTCATTTTTCTTTGCAGCTGAATCAGACTCTATTGTGCACAGTTTCCACATTTTCTTTACCCTGATGAAATATACCTATGCTGATTCCATCCATAACTTGGCTCTCATCACCAGTGCTACAAGAACTTAGATGTGGAAGTATCTCTGTGGTAGGCCTTCGAGTATGTGCCCAGGACTGGTGGAGCTCTGTGGTAGTCAGCCACATGCCACTGGGATAAATCTCCAAACCAGGCACAGTTTATGGGAGGAAAGGATTAATTTGTAGCTATAGATACGGGGGAAGTTCCAGAATGCAAAAGAGGCTGCTCCCCTTTCACAGGTTCAAGCGGAGACAGAAGCCCATCACCAACACCACACACACAATAGCAAACAGGCAGGAGGGGTCAAGGAGAATTTCTTCTCCTTTATATAGGCTTAGGGTGGGGTCTTGCAACCCTATCCCAGACTTAATGGCTTCTTGAGTCTCTGGAATTTCCTTCCTGCATGGCCGACACAGGAAATGATGTTTACTTCGAGCTTCTTTGAGCTTCTTTACATCCTGGCCCCTACTGAGAGGCTGCCTTCCTGTGAACATCCTCAGAGACCCACCCAAGATAATTAAAAAGATCAAGTTGATAACAAAACCTAACCATCACAAGCTCCATCATACGTAGGTTTATATTTAGTTTTCTTTAAAACTCCCAAGCTTATTTCCATAACTTTCTACACTAGAGCAAGGATTTCCTATTCTTTCATCCTTGCAGCATTTGGTGGGATTTTTCTCAACCATTCTGACTAGGATGAGATGAAATCACAATATTGTTTTAATATGAATTTCCCTGATAGCTAAGAATAAGAAACATTCTTATATGTCTATTGGCCGTTTCTACCTAAATGTTTCACTGTAGAAACCTTTTATTTCTGATATATTTCAAGAAGAAATTCTATAATATCATAAACCAAAAAGGAGTTTTTTCTCCACTAATAAAACACAGCCATAGGTATAAATATAAAATACACAAAAGCTATGCAATTGAGTTTTTGTAGTTTTGCTTAAGCTCTAAAACTAAAGCCTGCCTTTGCTTTGGTTACAAAAAATGTTTATTAATGAATTTAAAACACTGTTAAAGGCATCCTCTTTAACATAATAAAGGACTGCTGGTGAATTATATAATATGCAAGTTACCACTTTTCAAGTCTATGTCCTCTTATGATGTGTGTGTAAGAAAGTTCTGTCACATCCACCAGTGATCTGTGTCTCACGCTCTGGGAGACACTGGCACATTAGAAAAAAATTTGAAACATTCAACCTTGAAATCTTCGCTCTAAGGAAGGCCGTAAAATAATGAAAGCATTGAAGGATCTGTTCTGACTACAGACCGAATTCCACCTTCTTCAACTCGTTCTCTGGGCAGCTGTTCTACATGAGGAAACCTATGCAAGAGTCTCCATGTCCCGTTCTCTTTCCTCTCTTCTCCTGTCCACATGATGTCTGACAGCTGCTGGTCCCCCAAGGCCTCCCAGACACCATCTTTCTCTTCTAGCTTCTTTTGCTCCCCAGGATGAGGTCATCACCTGCCTGTCCTGAACCTGCGAATCACTTTGTCATATCATAAAGCTGTTCATATTACTCTTGACACTCTGATCTTCCAAAATGCCAAGCAGAATGGTCTGTTAAGCTCTACTTACGTGAGTCTAGAGATTTTCTAACCCAAATTTCAAGCTTTTCCTCAAACTTCCCACAAATCAGTCTCAAAAGCTCAAGAACCACATGGTCAGATTTACCACAAGAATGCCCCAATGCTGGTATCCATTTTCTGTATGACTCACTTTTTTTTTGTTGCCATGAAAAAGATACCTGAAAAAAAAAACAAATGAAGGAAGGAAGGAAGGATTTATTTTTGCTGACAGTTGGAGGGTGCAGCAGATTGGCAGAAATATAAAGCAGCTGTTCACATCCACTCCACAGTCAGGAAGCAGAGAGGTGACACACTGACACTTAGTTCATTTTCTGAATTTCATTCAGTCCAGGTTTCAGCCTGTGCTTTGGTTTCACCCACATGTCTGGTGGGTCTTCGCACCTCAATTAACCCAATCTAGAAACTCCCTCACACACATGCGCAGAAGGTTGTTTCCATTGCCATCCTAAACTATAGAGAGATTCACCACGACAGTTATGATGGAAAGTTACACACAATGCGTAACAATATCCTCTTAAAAAGAAAAGGAAGGCCACATGATCATGATCTGATTGGGAAAAGCACATGCAACTTTCGGCACCTGGATGCCCTTTTGAAGAGCTCTCCCAGCAGTCAGTCATCCCAGGTTAAGTCAGTGAGACAGACACCAAGGACTTCCAACACAACTTAAAATAGAAGCACAGAGACTCTTAAGGTCACAACAACAATGAAACAGACTCAGGGAACTGAGCAGAAGAGATTGTAAGAGCCACAGTGGGAGAGATTACCCAGAGACATTACCCCCCTCAGATACAATTCATAAAGGGGGGAAACCTTGTTGCCTCCTGTGCTACCCATAACCCCTTGCTGCATGGATTATTCCAGTGTGCCCACTGAGGAGGATACCCAAGGGACTAGGGATTGGAGGGAGGGAAATAGGAATATAAGCACAATATTTACTCAATCAATGTATCTAATTTTAGGCAATAAAGATAAAGAAAAAATGAAACTTAAAATAAAAAGAAGTGCTCTCCCCTTCCGCCAGTGTGGGGCACACACGAACCAACATTTGGACTGGATCCAGCATTCATGTTTCAACTCAGATTCCCATCAGGAATCCTCTTCCCATCATGTCAGGGGTTCAGGCAACTCGCCATAAGGCCTGGAACTCAGACTGAGTTCCAGCATAGGATTCCCTTCTGGAATTTTCCTCTCCTCACTGCAGAGTGGGGCCAGAAAGACCTGACCAACACCTTAACAACTAAGCCATTACGTTTCCCCCAAGAAATAGCAATCCCATTCCAGAGGATCCCAATGACAACAGCCTAGAGGAAACTCCAATGTGCTCAAAAGAATGACTCTAAAGATGTACAAGAACTCGAAGGAGACATGGATAAATGAACGAACGAAATCTTCAAGAAATCGCAAGGCACAAATACACACCTAGATGAATTCCGACAGAACTTAAACAAAAAGATAGATGAAATTAGAATGTCAAACCAGAATATAGAAATGGAACTCTACAAAGAAATAGAAATTTGGGGGGCTGAGGAGATGGCTCGGTGTTTAAAGGCACTTGCTTGCAAAGCCTGCTGACCCAGGTTCAAATCCCTAGTAGCCACATAAAGCCAGATGCATAAAGTGGTAGATGCATGCATCTGAAGTTTGTTTGCAGTGGTAAGAGGTCCTGGTAAGAGGCGTGCTCATGTTTCATGCTTGTTTTTTTTTTCTCTCTTTCTCCCTCTCTCTGTTCCTCCCCCTTTTCTTTCTTTGTTCCAAATAAATAAAAATAATAAAAAGAAGTAAATTTTGAAGAAAAACTAAACTGAAATGAAAATTACAATAAGTCAAGCAAAAAAAGTTCCATGGAAAGCTTCCCCAATAGACCAGAAAAAGCATTGTGGAGACAGAAGACAGAATATGAGGCCTTCACGCACAAGGGAGAGGACTTGGATCAATTAGTCAGAGACAATGAGAAGTTCAAAAACACCATTGAATGGAACGTGAAACAAATGTGGGATTATGGGAAGAGACCAATGTTCAACGTATGGGCATGAACAAAGAGAACTTCAGGCCAATGTCACAGAAAATATTTTAAATAAAATTATAGAAGAATATTTCCAAAATGTAGGAAAAGAGATGTCCATCCAGGTACAAGAGGCACACAGAACACCAGATAGACTGGACCAAAAAAATCTCCCATCATATTATAGACAAAACACAAATCATCAGGCTATTTCACCAGCTTCATGAGTTTCATAGTGTTTCTTCCCTTTCTGTTCTTTGGGATCATTTGAAGGATGTTGATGTCAATTCTTTAAAGATCGAGTTAGAATTTACCCATGAATCTGTCTGGCCCCTTACTTTTCTTCATTTATTAAGTGTATTTTTGCTGAGAAAGTTGCACCCAATTATAACAAGGAATGAAGTGATGCACCCTGGGAAAAGGGAGCAGAGGTTGGAGAATTTCACACATTTCACTGAAATGAGGAGGTTGAACTCTAATGGCTGAGATATTAAGCCTGAGAATATTGACAACAGGATAATTGGGGAGTCACCTCTGGAAGCCATTAGTCTTGGCAGTTTTTCTGAAGTCGTCCCTTTCCTGTAAGAATCCCCTTCCCCACCAATCTCACCTCAGGCCTGATAAACAGGTCTTATTCAAAATGCAGAACAGCAGGGAAGGAGGCTCCATTAGTAGCTCATTTTTGCATTTTGCATGATGAGGGGACCTGTCCTCCACTGGGGGGGAGGGGCAGCTATATTACAGACAAAGGAAATTAATTTGTCATCAATAACAGCCCATCAAATGGATTCAGCTGTAATCCCAGTAGGAAAGAGTACAAATAAATGAAAATCATTTGAATATTTATGTAAAAATATTTATAGATGTGGAGAAAACAGGGCAGTGTGGGAACCTGAGCTTCCAGGCCAAGTGTACCTATCACCTGTAGACCTGAAGAAGGCAAGAGACAGGTAATAGACCTAAAATGACAAGCAACCTTTCTGGTTCTACAAAGCTCTCCTCAAAGGGCAGAGCCAGTTTCAATACAGGGAGAGCTGCTGACTCCTCGCCAGAGAGCACTGTTAACTACAGAGAACTGGAAGCCAGGGGCCTCCTGCAGCCGCAGAGAGCAGACAAGATTTGTATTTTTCAGAAAGCAGTGAGAGAGCCAGGGACAACCCAATTCCACCAACAAGACATTGGGTGATGGCTGACATCCTGGCAGGAGACAAACCACTTCTGACTTATCACACAGGGCCCAAATGAAACCTATGAGAAAGTGATGAGAAAAACAGGAGACCAATCACCACAGCAAGTCTGATAATCCATGAAAGGTCAATGGAGACAGACACCAACGATACCCAACACAACCCTGGGCAAAGATCCAGAGATACTTAAGATCTCAACAACAAAGCAGACTCAAAACTCACCCACTATGACTTAGGGAACTGAGTGGAAGAAGGGGCGGAAAGAATGTAAGAGCCATGGTGGGGGAGAATATCCAGAGACATGGCCCCCCTCAGCAACAATACACAAGGAGGAAGGAAAAAAAAACTGGCTCCCTCTGGTGCAGTCCATACCCCCTAACCTATGGACAGATCCAGAATGTGCACCGAGGAAGGACCCCAGGGGTTAGGGGACAGAGAGAAGGGAAATGGGGACAACTTCACAAGATTTGCTCATACAATGTACATAATTAGTCATAATGAAGATAATAATTTTAAAAATCTTTCACTGAAAGATAAGGCTGGAATCCAGTCAGTCTCACTATTCACCACCCCCTCCCGCTCTCCCGGGTTTAATCTGGTCTAATCCAGAATGCACTAGTTTTGGTGGTTTCTCCCACCTCACCTCCCATGGTCAGTCAGCCTGATGCATTCCTCCTCAGCCTTCAGGACTCACTTCTGCTCTTACTCAGCTTCCCATTCCTGCCCGGCAGTGTGTGTTGGAGTTCTCGGAGATACTACATGTGTGTGGAAGGCCCTGCAGACTGATGGACTTGAACCTCATGACTGTGGAGAAGTGGAATGCTGCATCCCAAGAAGCAAACTTTCTTGAACTATCCTGTCCCCTTCAAAACCATTTATCACCAATCTCTGCATCTGACCAAATATCTATGACTGTTAATTCAAACTTTTGGAACGTACTGTTTAATTCAGCAGCCACTAGCTTCCCCAACCCTAAATCTAAGGACACCATCAGTCAGAACTTGAGGTAGTTGTGATGTCCCCACTCTGCTGTAATCTGCTTACCCAATGTCCCCAGCAATGAACTGGTGAATGTCTTGGTTGATGACTTTCTTTTGTTCTATAACTATAGAAAGTTCATAGAACCACTTCAATGTTGCAAGGTGTTGTTAAAGGCATTCTAAATCCATATTTCTCAGAATAAACTGTCTCATTCTCTTGGAGTAAGAGCAGCATTTTGTGTGTTGATGGGGCATATGTGTGTATGTGTGTTCACATGTGTGTGGGTGCACATCTGTGTGCAGGCACATCTGCACATGTGTGCACATTTGCATATGGAGGCCAAAAGACAACCTTGGGGGTCATTTCCCACATGTACCAGCCAATTTCTTTTGAGTCAGGGTCTCTCATTGGCCTGGAGCTTGCTGGGATGGCTGGTTAGCAAGTTTCAGAGATCCAGAGACCCTCTGTCTCTGTCTTCCTGGTGCTGGGGTGACAGGTGCACACTGCCACACCTGGCATTTTATGTGGCTTCTGGGGATCAAACTCAAGTTTTTAGGCTCACAATGAAAGTTCTTTATCCCACTCAGCTATCTCTGCAGCCCTGGGAGCTGTTTTCTACCAGAAGTAGAAAGTTGTACACAAGTCTATGAACTACAACCCCCAGATTACACTAACAGTGTCGGTTTGTTTGTAAATAATATATGCATACACAATGGCACAGTCATGTGTGCATTGTCTGGTGCTCGTTTTGTTACTTTTTGAGCACAAGCCATGAAAGGTTTATTATATAGCCCTTGACAGGAAATATTTTCAAACCTCAGATGTTAGTACATTGTAAATGCACATAATTTCATAATTCATATAATTTTGACTGAAAAGCAAGTTACACAATGCTAAGCGCAGTATAGGGTGTGTGTGTGTGAAATTAGACTCAATTTCAAGCTTATATGCACAAATATGCAAATAGTGCAAAATATTGCAAATCAAATGGAAATATATGCATTAACTATGTGACGGTTACTTCCTCTGGCCAGAGGAAAGAAAAGCTGGGCTAGGGGCCATCATCTCTGTACTTGGGAGGCAGAAACAGCAGGATTATGAGCTGAAAGCCTGGGCTACACAGCTAGGGAACATCTCAAAGACAAGTAGACAATAGGTGACCCAGGCGAGTTGTCAAAAGGGCCTTTGCTCGGTTTTATTTCTTTCTTAAAAAAATAAATGAATATGGAAACAATTATCAACTTTCACTTTGGATGATAGAAATGGGGGAATTGTTATCTTTCTGCTTTCATGCTCAGAACTCTCAACATAAAACCAAAGCCATCTTCAGATATCAGCTCCCTGCAGCCCTGTCCTATCCCTGAACCCCTGGGCTCTGGTGTCCATTCACATGTGCACACACTCACGCACACACATGTGCAAGCCACACATATACCACACACATGCATAATATAATAGAAATAATAACAGTTTAAAAATGCTTCTAAGCCCGGTGTGGTGGCGCACGCCTTTAATCTCAGCACTCGGGAGGCAGAGGTAGGAGGATCACCATGAGTTCAAAGCCAGCCTAAGACTACAGAGTGAATTCCAGGTCAGCCTGGGCTAGAGCAAGACCCTACCTCAAAAAACAAAACAAAACAAAATGCTTCTGTCATACGCCCTTTCATTTTTTCCTGCTGCCTGGCTGCAGCTCTGTTTTCTTCCCTGGATCCTCCTCTTCCTTACATGGTAACTAATCATTTGCCTCAGAGGCAGCTCTCAAAGCATAACCCCAGGTCAAGAGCATCAAGAGTGTCCCTTAGGAGCTAGTCGGAAATTTAAATGGCTGGACACCACTGCATTCCTTCCGAAGCAGACGTTCTGAGCCTGAGCTTCTCCAAATGCTCCAGGTGAAGATCCTAGGACCAATCCTAGGACCAGGCTGCTTACGGAGCCTGCCTGCTTGGCCTTGAGCAAATGTACCATTTCCCAAGGAGTGACTTACCACCCACAACCAAAGCTCCCTAGACACAGGTTTCCAGAACAGATGCCCTGAAGCTTCCAGCCTTCTTCAGGATGTTGGCTGAGTCCTATCCATTGTCATCAGGGACACTAGAAATCCTAAAAGACTGTCTCCTTCCCTCCATCCTCAAACCCAGAAATAAAGAACCTCTCTGGCATCAAACTTCTCCCACAAGTCTCATCTATGTTTCCAGAAAAAACTTTATTTCTTTTAGGATTCACTTGATCATGTCAGTACCCACCCTTGTAGGATAATTCCTATATTTTAAGAACAATGGATTTGGGATTTTAATTAAATCTACAAAACCTTTCACTTTAGCACATAAATTCTTGTTTAGTTAAAAATTCTAGGTGGGGAAGAATCAAAAACACACAATGTATTTTATTATCCCCCAGAATTATATTACTATAGAAGTCCATAGAACTTTAAATGTAAAGAAGAGAAAGAAAGGGGGAGGGGAAGAGAGACAGAAAGAAGAAAGGAGAGAGAGAGAGGGAGAGAGAGAGAGAGAGGTAGAAACAGCAAGCAAAGAAAGACAAATAGTGATCGAGAAGGTGCAGAAACACTACACCATCCACCCCTGACCATCGGGGCATTTCTAGAATGGAAATAGAAAGAGCTCCTAAGTGTTTATCCCCTCAAATGGCTGTGCAGCTACTCTGCAAAGAGGCCATAGGCCGCTGGCTAGCTCCTGGCTTTGCTGACCCCTAGCAGAGGCTAGGCTGGAGAGCTCTCTGCCTACTGAGGTCCCTGGTGGCCACAGCAGAGCTTATTACTCCAGGAAAATTGCTTCCCACACACTACTTTGCCTTATTGGCTTCCAAAGGGACCTGGAACCCAAATATTGCCTTAAAAGTGACCATAAAATATTTAAACCTTGAGATATTACTTTGAAAATGCTTCCAAATGTAGAACTTTGTCCAGAAAAGAGCTCATTTGTGGCTGCTCATTAGGATACTGATTTAATAAGGTTTCCGTTAAAGGATTTTTACTCTGCAATGTCAGTTACCACCAGTAAGTTAGAGTATAAATGAGACTTCCGTTGGCAGGGGAGAGGAAGCATGGAATTAGTTATTTCAGGATACAGATCTGTAGATACAGACATTATGGAGGTAGCTCTTACCTCTCAAGCCAGGCCTGCAGGTGCAGAGGCTCTGCTTCCTGAAGGGCATGAATGCAACCAGGGCCTCCTCACCCTCCCTTTCCTTTCCTTCCTACACCCCAGCTGAATCACTAAACACTTCTTGGTGTTAGACACTATACTAAATCATTTATGGGAACGAACTTGCTCAGTTATCCAAACAAGCAGAAGGTGAGTCCTGTTGAAAGACCCAGAAATTAAAACAGAGGCAAGATCATTTGCTTTAGGTCCAGACCTCACAGACTAGCACCCAAAAGCAATTTGGAATTGTAAACCAGTTTGGGGGGGTCAAAATTAAAATAGCAATAATGTATGTAATACTATTTTTTTTAAAAATATATTGATAACTTTCCTACATGGACAGAATGTAATTTGACAATAATCCTCTCCCAATAATTTCTTGTGTTCCCCTTTTCCCATCCTTTTTCACTGATCTCTTCCTTCTTTCCAATGATACTTTCTTCTGTTTTTTAATTTTTTATTTATTGGCAGAGAGAGAGAGAGAGAGAGAGAGAGGGAGAGAGAGATTAAGGGTGCACCAGGTTTCTTGCCACTGAACTTCAGATGCAGACAGCACTTTGTGCATCTGGCTCTACATGGGTATTTGGGAATCAAACCCAGGTTGGCAGACTTTGCAAGCAAGCACCTTGAACCCGTTTCTATTTTGATGATTTATTTTTTTCAGCCTCAACCATCATCGATGTAGAGATATTAATGAGATCCATGTTGGCTTTGTGGAGGAAGCCATAGTCAGTATGAGGTCATTAGGTAACAGTAACTTTGTGTCCAGAACATAATGTCTCAATCCTAACTCTAATCTCCCCCACCCTCTGACACTCACATTATTTTTGCCTCTCTCTACCAGTGTTTCCTGAGCCACGGAGGCTAATTTCAACACTGATCACTCAACGTTACACACTTTGATGTGTTTTGAGTCTCCTCTATGGTAACCACCATCTGCAGAGAGACGCTCCTCTGACCAAAGGTGTGATCGGCACTAATCTATGGGGAAAAACATAATATAAATATTTAGAGGGCAATTTGATGAGCAAAGCACATCTACTCAATCAACCATAGACTTTTGAGTAGCTTTTCAGTACCAGGTATGAATTTCCTTCTGTGGAGTGAGCCTCCAATCCAGTCATACTAGTCGTGCCATTATTGCACTTGTGGGCTTCTCTTGGTTGTTCAGTCCATTGTATAGCGTGCAGGGTTGTTCATCAACCTCTCTTACCTAGACGCCTGCAGAGCACTTTTCTGTTTTCGGTTCCATCTTGATTTTCCAACTGTTCCATCTTGATGACCACCAGAGCATGAGGTTGTCTTTAGCAACTAAGGCCTTCCTATTGAGTTCTGTTGAACATCTAGGAGCCTTGACACTAGCTGGTATTGTTTTGGGGGCTTCAAAAGCCTCCATGACCAGCAATTCACAGGGAGGTATGTCACCCCTGGCACTGGGGTTTTCTTGTAGCCAATGATGGCTTCTGAGAACAGCATTAAGAATATCTTCCCGGGCTGGAGAGATGGCTAAGTGGTTAAGGCACTTACCTCCAGTGCCTAAGGCCCCAGTTTCAATTCCCTAGGTCCCACATACACCAGACCCACAAGGTGGTGTCCCTCGTGCGTTCTCTCTCTCTCCTCTCTCTCTCCTTCTCTCTCTCTCTCTCTTCTCTGTGCTTGAAAGTGAATGAATAAAAGATTTTTAAAAAGATCTTCCCATAGGAAGATTCTACCCTAACTAGGGGTCTCTCTCTCTCTTTCTTAATTATATTTTAATTATATTAGTTAACAAAGAATTGATTTTCCCTACAGCCTTTTAATAGCATCTTTCCATTAACACCCCCAACTCCATTCCCTTCTGACCTCATTTGAACTTTTCAGGCTCCAGTATTCAGTCCTTCTGCTTATGCATCTGCTATGCCTTCCCCTTAGATCCTATTCTCTTGCCTTCCTCATGGATAATTTTGTATCCTGCTACTTTGCTGAAAGTTTCTGCTGGAATTCATTATGTATGGAATCTTCTATTCTGCATATAAGAATAGTCTGACATCTCCCTTCCAGATTTGTATCTTTCTATTTCTATCTCTTGTCTTATCTTTCTAGCTAAGACTCCGGAACTTTATTACATACCAATGGGGAGAGTGGACATTCTTGTCTTGTTTCAGCTCTTACAGCTTCCTCCTTCCTGAAGTGAGAAGATCTGACACCCCAGCTGTCTGCTCTGCTAGGCTTTCCGCACCACGATGAAACTTCTCCTCAAATATGTAAGAAATGCAAACTAGAAGCCTGGATGGATGGCACACACCTTTAATCCCAGCACTCAGGAGGCAGAGGTAGGAAGATCACTGTGTGTTCAAGGTCAGCCTGGGACTAGAAAGTTCCACATCAGCCTGGGCTACAGTGAGACACTACATTGAAAAAAAAGCTATATGTGTGTTATATACATATAATGCTAAAATCGAGTCTTTCTTTTATGAGCTGCTTTTGTTGGGGTGTTTTGTTCCAGCAACAAGAAGGTAACTGTTGCATGCCATTGGCCTGAAGTTTTCTCCTTCTATGACTATTGTTCACACATTTGGTCTTTTCATGCTGTTGCACATATTTCTCATATTCCTTTCAGTTTTCAAAACTTCTCATTGGTTTTGACTGATTGAACCAATCCTTCTATCTTGTCTTCATGGCCTGAGATTGTCTTCTGCTTTCTCCCTTCCGCTGGCTTAGCTTTCCACGGAGCTTTAGTTTTGAATTATCGTGTTTCTCATTTCCAGCTTCATTTCAGTTCATTTTTCTTTAACATTTCTATCTTTTTATTGAGTTCCATTTTCATAACCTGATTTGACTTCCTAATTTCATCTAGCTATTTGTGTTCTCTTGGAATTCATTTGGACATTTACTTGTGTCCTCTGAATTTATTCAGGATTTCATTCATGAATTTGTCTGTGTTTTCTTTTAGTTCTTTACATAAATTTATATTAATTCTTTTGAGTTCCTTGTCTGGAGCGTCCTGTGAAGAGCTCTCATGAGAATCCTGTACTATGAGATTAGTAGCTCTTGGGGGATATATGTAGGTTTGGCTTTACATGTTACTGGTTATGCACTGAGATGTACCCATGTAGATATAGTGAATTGGTCAGGTCTTCCTGGCACAACTGTATTAAGGGAGTATTTTGAATGTGGTTTGGGGCTTCTCTGTGTTCTTTTGTCTTTTCTCTGCCTTGTTCTGCTTGGAGTTCTCAAGTCTTGGGAGATAACTTGGTGCTGAACTTGCCAAGAGCCACGTACCAGAAGGTGCAGGAGAAAAGCTGGTACCTGAATTCATTAGTGGACATTCAGTTTCGGCCTCAAGGAACAGAGAGGATTCGACAAAAAAGGTGTTGCCTGACCTCAGTAATTGCTGCTTTGTGACAGCTCAGGAGAAAAAAGAGGGTAGCAGAGAAAAGCTTGTGTCTGATGTCAACAATGGCACCTCAGTGAGTTCCCAAGAGAACAGAGAGGATTTAAGAGAAAACCTCTTACCTGAAGTCAGTGATGGCCATTTGGCAGAAGCCTGAGAAACAAAGACCTTTATATCTTTTTTTTTTTTGAGAAAATAATTGAGACAACATCTCACCACATTATTTAGGCTGGCCTTGAATTCTGTAGCCCAGGCTAGTCCAGATCTTATAATCCTGTCTCAGATTTCAAAGTAGCCGGGGATTACACCAGGCCTAGCTTGAGAAAATATACTTCACTTATTTAAAAAAGAATTTGGGGCTATAGAGATTGCTCAGTGGTTAAGGTGCTTGCCTGCAAAGCCTAATGACCTGGGTTGAATTCCCCAGTACCCATGTAAAGCCATGCACAAAGTGGCACATGCATCTTGAATTTGTTTGTAGTGGCTAGAGGCCCTGGCAACCCATTCTCTCTGTCTGTCTCTCTATTCTCTATCTCTCACTGCTTTCAAACAAATACATAAACAATATTTATAAAAAAAAAGAAAGTGTAACAGGAGGAGGTATGGGGGGAGAATGAACCAAGGCAGGACAAGGAGGGGAGGAGAGGAAAGGAGGTGAAGAAGCCTTCCACACACACGTGCTTTAGTCCAGATCCCTGTCACTGAGCTCAAGGTCCTTGCTGGAGTTTTAGCATTACATTAAAACCAAGAACACTGTGCAATGTATGAGAAGAGGGGTCCCTGCTTATCCCCATGGATTGTGTGATTCTACCGGGTGAGAGACCCAAACTACATTTAGAGGTTCCCTTTGTGTGGCTGCTTAGAGGATGTCACTAGCTGCATTCTGCACAGGCCTTGGATGTCCTCCTCTGCCCTGTGCCCTGCCTCGTGCTATGGGTCACATGCCAAGGCCCTAAGCAGTTGCTGCAAAAGAGCCACACCAGACCAGACTCTGTATCATGCTCTCTGTGTTTCAGCAGCCAACTGATTATGTCCATGTGTTGGCTCTGCTCATCGACTTTTCTGCCTCTTCCTACCTTTCTGGGATTAATGGCCCTGTATTCTTCCCCCAAACATGTAGGCCAATGACTTTAACATTAATTCAAATTTCTGACCTCTGAGACTCATACCTGAGTACTCAGGGCCCCCACTCACCGTCTCTGAGACTTTGTACCTATTGTGGGCTTCCCATACCTTACCTCAGGCTGCTGTGTGGTCTGACACATGAGAGCTCGAATTCCTCAGGTCAGAGACAGGGCTGGCAACAGGGATCTTCAGCCCAGCACAGTGCTGGGAAGGATGTCGGAGCTCCAACCCAGTCTGCCATTATTCTGAACACAGAGGTCCAGGCCAAGCCAACATGGTCACTTGGGGCCCTGGTTCCCATCCTCAGTGAAGGTGGTGTAGTCCCTGGTCATTTTCAAAAGCAAACTTTTTTAGTGTTTCATTTCATTCTGTAGGACTTCTGCCTCCTATGGATGAACCATGAAAAAGGCAGGCAAAATTTATAGCATTTTCAAATTGTTCTCAAGTCTACTAGATACCCAAAGGATAAAGGGGAATGGTTTGGAAAAGTTTCTGTTTTATTTTCAATAGCAGTGACAGAACCCAGGACCTTGCATATACAAAGCAAGTGCACCACCACTGAGAAATGTCCCTAAGGCCCCTTGCAATTTTTAATTAGAGATCAAGCCTCACTAACTTTCTCAGGCTGTCCCTGAACTCACCCTGTAACCCAAGCTGTTCTTGAATTTTCAGTCCTTCTGCTTCAGTCTCTAAAGTAGCTCAGATGACAAGCCTGAACCCAACCCAGTGTTTTTAATATATTTGGAAACATTTCATAATTTCATAAAATCCCTATGGTAAGCAAACTAAGTTTAACTCAGGGTTCCGCAAGTTTAATTACCCATGAAGCCCTCCATTTGTGGGATATTTTTCAATATTGGACAGAACAATATGTGGAATACAGTTTGAGAAACACCACTGTGATTTCATCATTAAATCAAGTTCATTTCATATCAAGTTAGATATCTGTAATATTCTTGGCATGGTATTAAAGAGATATATTATATTAAATAACTATTTTCTCTGAGTTGAAATAGATCCTCCTGGACGGAGGGAGGAGGTTGAAGAAACTAACAAAACTTACAAAACTCAAGTAACTCATGAAACTTAGAGGAAAGCTCCCAAAGGTACATAGGATCCCTATATCCTAAGTCCCCTCCTCAAGGTTATAAGCTGGGGAGACACTTTTCAATGGACCTGTTTGCAAGGTGTGCTGGAAGCTCCAGAGATGCCGCTTTGAGTCACGCCATGCTGGGTGAGCTTTTCAGTGTTGTATCTGTGCCAGGAAGTGACCTCAATCAGCTCATTGGTTCCCAAGGTAGACTTGAGCGGACTCATTTCTTTGGCCTGTCATCTGTACTCTGCCCATGGTGAATAGATATTTGTTCACATCTCAAGGGAAAAAATACAACAAAAGCAAGCCTTTGAAGTCTATTCACTAACACTTCTTGAGTACCTACAAAGTGTTGAGTTAGGGAGTGTGGAAGGAAAATAGATAAAGTGGATTTGCAGGAAACATCAAAGAACTCAGCACTAGGATAGGAAATAAGTCAAGAAGAAAAATAGCACAAGAACAAGGTGAGTGAGTTTTGTTGCTGATGAAGGGTCATAAAGCAGACACACAGGGAATGTCACAGGGAGTCAAAGTAAAAGAGAAAATGCATCCAGTTAGAACAACTGGAGCAGGCTGTCACCCTGAGGTGTGAAGACACCTCGCTCATTGCCTACCTGTTGCTAGTGCCTGAATTTATCAAACCAAATTCAGTCTATTTTTTCCTCTTATGTCTCCTGGCTCAGGAGGGGACCAGCAGTCAATGAACACATAGGCCACATCTCAGGTATCATCCTCTCCTGGGTCATAGAGCTTTGAAGCACTTATCCTAATGTATAATGAACCTGTGAATATATATGCTCATTTTGGCAGGTGACCTCTGTCCCTGAGGGGCAGCACCTTGCAAATGCTCAATAATATGTCTTCTCATTCGTTCAGAGCAGGGTTGACTCCTGTCAACGTGTGTGTCCCAAATAAGAGGGAATGAGGGTCTGAAACGAAGGATTGGGATAGATGCAATGACAACATGCTAAGAAAAGGAAGAAACCCCTTCAGGGCAGGTGGCATCAGATGAGCAAAGGCTTTGAAAGCCCCATGATGTTCTTTTTTAAAAATATATCTTTATTATCCATAATTAGATACACTTAATGATCAAATAATGTGTTGGTATCCCCAGTTCCCTGATTTCCCTCTTCCCTATCCCCAATCAGCTGGGCATCCTCCTCCGTGGGCAGTCTGGATCAGTCCGTGGGATAGGGGGTTATGGATAGCCTAGGAGTCAACCCGGTTCTACCCCCTTCTTTGTATATTGTTACTGAGGGGGGCGATGTCTCTGGGAGTTCTCCCCCACCATGGCTCTTACAATCTTTCCGCCCCCTCTTCCACTCAGATCTCTGAGTCATGGTGGGTGAGTATTAAGGCTGCTTTATTGTTGAGGTCTTAGGGGCCTCTGTACTTCTGCTTTAGGTTGAGTTGAAAAGCGTTGGTGTCTGTCTCGCTGGCTTATCCTGGGTTGACTTATTTGGCTGTGGTTATAGGTCTCTTGCTTATCCCACCACTCTCTGCAGGGTTCCATGTGGAGCCTCCACGGTAGGTCTGGGGAGGCTCATCTCTTGCCAGTTTGTCAGCTATAGGCCTGCGGCTTGTTGGTAGGGTTGGAGGAGCCACAGCGATCTCCCTGCCTTCTGAAAAATACAATCAGAATCTCCATCTGAGACTGAGATCAGTATAGGTTAACTGAGATACACATTTCTGAATTGGCTAGATTCTGTTGTTAGTAGCCTCTTTGTAAATTGCTTGTAAAGTAAATTTCTCTTTGGAGGCCCAAGATTTTGGTTCCCAATGAATTTCTCCCTGAGTCCCCAGTTCCAGTTAAGGGCTCCCCATCACTGAGTGGATTACTTGGCCAAATTTAAAGTTGTTGATTGCCTCCCCCAGGCTTTAGCACCTCCATTGCACAAGTGTTCATTTCTTGGTTCGTTGTTCTTCCCAGCAGGAAGTCTGTTCAGTCTACTCATGGCGGCCGACTGTGTTTCATATCGATGGTCTCTGTTTACTCCATGTGTCATTGACCAGCTTCCCCTGGCAGCTTATGCAGTTCCTTCCAGCACTGCACTAACTACCATCTGGGGGCTGGTTACCATTCTGGACCTCTCAAGGCCTCTCGGTGCTGATAGATGGCTTTCTATGGTTACTTCAGCAACAGGATCCTACCTCAGGCCTGGGGTGGGCATTCAAGAATTTTGACAGAATCCTGTCTTGTTTTGGGGACCTGTTCTTAATTAGATCCTGGAATAGAGCAAGAAGGATGCTCTGTATGCTAATTTCTTGGTTTGGGTAGATGAGCCCTATCAGCATCAGACAGCAACATGGCCGGAGGTCAAGGAAGGGAAAGATGAAACCCCTTCTATTATCTTTACAACAGTTCTACTGAAAGTCTAAAGTTAATTTATAAAATTGAACTTTTTAAAAAAATTTATTTATTTGAAAGAGAGAGAGAGAGAGAGAGAGAAAGAGAGAGAGTTAGAGAAAGAGACAGACAGAAAGAGAAAATGGGTGTGCCAGGGCCTCCAGCCACTGCAAACAAACTCCAGTCATATGACCCACCTTGTGGCTTTATGTGAGTACTGGGGAATCAAACTTGGGTCCTTCTGCTTTGCAAGCAAATGCCTTAACTGCTAAACCATGTCTCCATCCCAACCCCCTTTGATTGACACAGGGCCTCTCTCTGAGCCCAGGCTGATCTCGAACTCATTATCCTTCTGCCTTAGCCTCTCAAATGTTTAATTTACAAATGTATGCCACCATGCCTGGTTGAAATTAATTTAATGTCAACTTTTTTCTCGTCCCAAGTGTATCTGGCCAGTTGCAGGGGTTTGAATGTAAAATGTTCCCCATAGACTCATATCATTGATTACTTAATTGTCCAGTTGGTGACACTGTTTGAGACATTTGTGGAACCTTTAGGAGGTGGAGCCTTGCTGCAGGAAGTGTGTCACTGGGGGTGGGACTTGAGGTGTTGTAGTCCAGCCCTGCTTGGTGCTCGTCTTGTTTGATCCAGATGTCCCCCACAAACAAATGAATGTGTTCTGAGTGATTGATCCCCAGCTGATGGTAGTTCAAGAACTTAGCTGGAGCTGTGTTGTTGGGGGCGGGCTTATGGGGTTATAAGTCAGATTCCCCTTGCCAGTGTTTGGCACACTTTCCTGCCACTCTTTGCAGTGCTGTGGTGGAGATGATGTCCACCCTCTGCTCATGCCATCATCTCCCCTGCCATCATGGAACTTCCCCGCAAGTCTGTAAGCCAAATAAACCCTTTCCTCCACAAGCTGCTTTTGCTTGGGTTCTTTCTGTGAAGCAACAGAGAAAGCTGACTGCAATAGTGCTCCTGAACTTCCTCCCTGCTGATGTAAAGATGTGCTGCCAGCTGTCTGCTCCTGCCGTTTTTTCCCTGCCATGATAGAAACTTCCCTCCAAAACTGTCAGGTATTCGGAGACCAAAGGATTTCATCATAAGTCCCAGATACTAGACATGGAGTCATAGGATTTGAAATTTGAAAAATATAGAAAAACTCAAATAATTTTATTTCATTTGCCCCAAAATAGCCACTATTCACACACTCAAAAAAAAGAGCAAAAAAAAAAACAACCATCAACATCACTCTATCCTTTTAGACTTTTTATTATCTATGTAGGTAAATGCACACACAGAGACAAAATTGCTATTTGTCCAGGAAATTTTCCTTTTCTTTGTGTTACATTCTTTCTCGGTGTCTCCTTTTCTTTATGTTTCTGTCTGTGTGTATGAAAGAGATGTGTTACAATCCAATAGATATGTAGTTTTCATAAAGCATGTATCAATACAAGTATTGCTGTAGGTATAAGTATAAGCTACATATAACCCTATAAATAATATGTTAGCTGGACATGGTGATGCATGCATGTAATGCCATCGCTTAGGAAACCAAAGCAAGGTTGTGAGGCCAGCCTGGGCTAAATAGTGAATTTGAAACCAATTTGAGCTAGGTAGCATAATCCTGTGTCAAACTAAAACAAAAACAATTTAGAAATAATATATACTAGGGCTCGAAATACTGTTCACTGGTTAAGGTACTTGCCTGCAATGCCTCTCAACCTGGGTTTGCTTCCCGAGTACCCAGGAAAAGTCAGATACACAAAGTGACACATGTGTCTGGAGTTTGTCTGCAGTGGCTGAAGGCCCTGGTGTGCCCATTCTCTCTGTCTATCTCTTCTCTCTCTCTCTCTCTCTCTCTCTCTCTCTCTCTCTCTCTCTCTCTTTCTCTCTCTCTCTCTGCCTGTAAATAAATAAATAAAAATATTTAAAAAATAATATGAACTAAACATATTAAAAAGATGTATGCCATCTGATTATATGAACCCACTCTAGTTTTCTTAAGTGTTTCCCTGTTGCAGGATGTTATTTTAATTTCACATAATTATGATCAACAGTCTGAAAACAAGATGGTTCATCAAGGCTTCGTCACCCCTTTGATGAGCCTATTCAGATCCCACTGCAAAGAGCAACCACTGTTTGATGACATAAACAAGTTCAGGTTTTCCCACCAATGCTCTAGGTGGCCCTTCAGAAAGGTGTGCCAGTTCATATCCTTCCCAGCACAGTGATGTATATTTATTTCTTAATGGGCTTTATCTTTTACAAATGAAAAGCTTCTAGTTAAATAAAATACATTTCATTATTACACCTGCTATTAAATATTTTTTGCCAACAGAATAGTCTTGGCCCATTTCATGGATGACTCTACTTGACAGGTAGAACAGGGAACCCACAAAGTGTATATTGCTAGCCAGAAGCAAGGCAGAGGAAGACACCACATTGTTTTTAAGCTCTAAAACCTCAGTAGCAAAGGAATGGTTTGCATAAAAACTTTATGAGAGACTGCCATATGGTGATATCTAATGTCTCACCAATGTATTTGAGCTTTCTGAAGAAAAATTTAAGTCTGAGTTTGATGAAAGGGTGATATAAATCTGGCCACAAGAATAAGTAAGGTATATGTTTCTTTGGCTTTTTTTTTTAGACAGGATCACTCTATGTAGCCCAGACTGGCCCAGAACTCAGGTTGACCTTGAATTCATGATCCCCTGCCTTAGCCTCCTGGATTTATAGGTGTGTGCCAACACAGCAGGTTTCTTTCATTCATAATTAATAAATTCCTTTTTTCTGGGGAGCAGAGTATATATGTGTGTGCAAGCTCACTTGTGCATATTCATGTGCAGGTGTGTGCACATGTGCATGTGTATGCATGCATGTATATGTGTATACAATGTATGTGTTTGTATTTGTGTGTATAATCATGTATACATGTATGCATATATGATTATGCCTACACATGCATACATGTTGGTGTATGTTGAAATAATAGTGTGAGCTCTGAGCACAGGAATGGCTCTCATACTGCCCCACTACCTGGGTCTTCAGTCAGAGCAGGGTCTCCCATGTGACCAGGGATACAGCTAGAACTAGCCAATGTCCCTGGGCTGATGGTATTCCTCCTATAGTATTCTTAAGCGTCTTTACTTATCATTGGAGGAGAACTGTGAACACAGGGAGAAGAGCTGCTTCTCTCAAGACACTTAAATGAGCCAGCAGAGCAGCTATGGGAATGCTACGTTTGAGTATGAAGTGTCCCCACAGGGCCTGTTCATGTGTTGAATCCCACATGATGGCGCTGTTGGGGGAGATGGTTGAAAGGTTGGGAAGTGATGCCCAGGCAGAGGAGGCATGTCAGTGGAAGATGTGACTTTGAGGGTTATGACAATGCCCAGATCTGCTCCCCTCTCTCTTCCTTTCGGTTATGAGGTGGATCTTTTCTGCCATCATGTTCCGGCCAAGTGGAAGGAGCCAAATGACCATGGACTGAACCTTCTGAAACAAACCATAAGCCAAAGCAAACCTTCCTGCTTTAAGGGATTGATGTCAGGGGTATCGTCACAACAATGAGAAAGATAACTAAGGGGAGGGTAAAGCAGGATTTGTATGCAACTCTGGATAAGTAGGAGAGGCATAATGATGTGGAAAGATATTAACATGGAGAAAATGTCAACAACCCAAAGGGATGTCAGAAGGAGGAGATCTGCACCTCCAATACTGTGTAAGACTATCTGGGTGCATGAGAAGTTTCTGTGTCTCCCAAGGAATTCAGAAAGCTCTTGTAGGATCACAGGGGTGTCAACAAATAAACTCAGTAGTTTTTTAAATACTTTAAACAAGCCCCACTTTGCTGATTGACACTGCAGGTTAAAATCGATTAAAATTCATTAATTCATTGCCCCCCCCCCACTCCATGACTGACTGCTACTTACACAACTCATAGCCCTCAACCCCATGGTGAATACCAGGAATCCCTCTGAGGAGGGCCCTCAGTGGAATGGGAACAGGGAGGAGGGAAGTGGTGGGACCAGCCCATGACTTATTCATAGAAAGTTTCTACTTAATAATAATAATTTAAAAAATTCATTAAGTCAGCCAGTCTTGATGAGATACACCTATAATTTCAGGACTGGAGAAGCTAGGGCAGGAGGCTCATAAGTTCAAACCTGGGCTACATACCCAGATAAAAACAAACACAGATCTATCAATTATTGATGACTGGCATTACTATTTTAATTTTCCAAGTGTGTTTGAATATCATGAAAGTGTGTTGATATCTCCCAACATACATTTGCAAATTCAAAAGAAACCAAGATGCAAAGCAGAAAAAAAAACAGACATTTTTTTAAAATGGACATCTGGAAAAAACGTAGTCACTCCTAAGTTTGCTTTGGGACCCTGATAAATCCCCCTTCTTGCCACGGTGTAGTGGCTATCCTCATCCTGGAGAAGAGTGAGGGGTTTTGAGCTACGCATGGGTTTCTCACTCAATGCCTGCCACACTGGGTGATTTAGGCCCAGCCCAGCACGGAAAGAAGGGATGTGTTGGAAATTTGGCAGGTAAGTCTGAAATCCCACCTGTAGCTTCTCATGTGGAATATTTCATAGGATCCAATGACACTTCTGAGCCTTCTGCCAATATACACTCATAAGCCCTCCACAGACTTGGGCTCCCTCCTTTCCCACTGCTGGCCTGCATTCCCCCAAAGCTCTCTCTTTTCCTCACTGTATCTTTTTTTTTCCTCCACAGTGTCCTGTAGAGCTCTCAGAACAGGGACACTGAGGTGATTTGAATTAGGTGTCCCTCATAAACCTCTGACACCCAGCTGAGAGCAATTGGGGAGGCGGAGCTTTGCTGGAGGAGGTGTGTTACTGAGGATGGATCTTGATGGTTTCTGAGCCCTAGCTTGCCAATGTTTAGCATACTCTTCTGCTGCTGTTTTTCACTTGATGTTGGCCAGGAGGTAATGTCCAGCCTCTGTTCATGCCACATTTTCCCCTGCCATCATGGAGCTTCCTCTCAAGTCTGTAAGCCAAAATAAGCCCTTTCCTCCCATGAGCTGATTTTGTTTGCGTTCTTTGTGCCAGAGATGAGAAGGTAACTATAGCAAGAACCATGCTAGAGTGTAGCCCAGAGCACTAACCACAGAAGGCCTGTCTGGGGAGGTAAAGGAAGGAACATTCTCCCAGATAATCCCAAAGCCACATCAGCAAACAATCTTGCCCACTGCTGCCCCCAGCTTACATTAAGCCTATCATCAGAATGTTTCTGTGGAACGTGTGATGATGGAGAAGGTAAATAAATGCATCCCCCTCTCTAGCTGGAAATTGCCTGGTCTTGGTGCTCCAGGCTCCGTGTTATTGCTAGGGAAGCCATTCCAGCTGCTTCAACAAGCACCTCGATGTGACAGGAATGGGATGGAGGCCATGACTTCAGATGACAGAAGTGATTCACTTGCTGGAGGAGGCCTTCATCTTCGAAATTTGAAGTCTAATTTGAAAGATCAAAGAGCTCCTAAAAACATGAAGCACTCCCAATAGTTTCCAAGGGGCTCCACTCCCTTCCTGAATCGGCACACCTTTGCCAGGCTACAGCTTTTAAATACCAAAATGAGGATATAACTCAATCAGCTCCTGGACAGGTAGAGAGAGTGAGGAAATCAGAGATGGGGTGTTTGGTGCCTCTGAAAGAGGAAGCACACAGATGAGGAGGAGTAATATCTTCTGCTGCCTAGCTCCTAGGTGCACAGAGGAAACCACTGGACATCCCAGATGGGGGTTTAACAGTCTCACCGCCCTGTGTTTGGACATAGCAACACCATCATGTCCCTGGCTTATGGGCTGGCCACTCCTCCAGGAGAGAGACGACTTGGGAGGGATCCTACTGGTGGACACACATGGGAGAAGCCGTCATAGTCATAGAAGTGCACAGTGGCACAGACCCCACCTCCTGTCTCTTCACACTCCATGTCTCTTCAAGAAATTGTTTCCTTTATCCAAGGAATAGTTCTTTTATCCATAAGCTGTACATGGGCATATCCTGATCTCTTACTGTGATGGGAATTTATCTCACATATTAAAAGACGACATAGGAAACTCTCTCAGACTTGATGATTGTTCCTTCATCTCAATCGTGGGAGGGGTTTGTTGCCCATAATGTTCTCAAAGCCACTCAACTCACGGGTGTCCCCTGTGCCCTCTGGCTCTCTGCCCCAGGATAGGATTCCATGAAGGGGAGAAACAAGGTCAAGCTACGGGCTAGGTCCTGCCCTGGCCAGCTGATCCTGAGCACCATGGATGCTCACTGAGTATTTATCAGTTGTTTCTTGACTAGTACATCAAACCACAGAGATGCAAGACCCCAGCAGGGTACCAGCATCCTCTCTGTCTCTCCAGAGGAAATCTATCCTCTTGGGGATTCCTTAAACACCTAGTGATGAGCTGAAAGGTTATTGATTTCAAACTATTCTCTTTTTACTTTCAAGTACTGAAATTTCACTGCAAAAAAAGGCAGGCTATTTTCAGTTCATATGAAATCTGCTTAATAATTTTTATTTCAAAAAGAAATTTAAAGAAGAACACTCAACCCACCAGGACATATTTATCTTCACAATGTGTGCCTCCTGAGCCTATTGCAGGCACTTTCCAAGTCCCTCAACTTCAGCAGAACTGAAGCCTCCCTTCCCAGCCCCACACGTAACAGGAGCTACTCTTGCAATAGAAGAATGATCATTAGAAAGGGTCCTCAGCTTCTTCTGGCATTCCATATAATGAGGATGTATTTCATCAAAGCAAACAGCAGCCCTGAGATGTTTCTTCCTGCAAGGTTGGCCTCAGTCCCTCAGAGAGCATGTTGGAGTTGCTCACATCCATCCGCCTCAGCAGCAATGTCTGCAAGTGTGTGGACATGGGAAGAAGCGGACGCAAGGTGAGAAGCTCACACACATCCCAGAATTCTCACCTTTAACCTCAGCTTCTTCTTCTGCTCAGAGGACCCAGGGTCTCTGAGCATGAAGAAAGGCTGAGATGCTCAAGCGGGAAGAGCCCTGGCTGCTGTCACCCTTTTCTCCTCCATCTTTAAACTTTCTGTGTCTTAGCACTACAGCCTTCCACCTGGGGCACTGTGTCTGCTCCCCTGGTGTCTCCTACCTGGTGTCAAAACTAATTCTTGTCATGGTTCTCCAAGGTTTTCATCTCAACTCACGAAGATGAAGGAGGAGGAGGATGAGTTTGAGGTTAGCCTGGGCTATAAAAATCAAACAAAAGCCTCTCTGCTTCTCAATGTCTTCCCCATCCCCTGACGCCTATGGCCCTCCTGAGGCATCCCTCTCATTTCTGATAGCAGTTCATTAATTGACTTTGAAATTTACCAATGAGGTTTATCTGTGTGGCACTTTGAACCCCTATTTTACTCATTTCTCTGTGCATATCAGAAGTGTCCATCACCAGCATGGGATCCAAGCCATGGTCTTCTGGAACTTTCATTTCCAAATCTGTAAAAAGAATAAGAACATTCGCTACACAGGATTCTTGTGAGGGTTAAACTGAAATAATCAATGCAGCTAGATATAGTCTATTTCTGAAAATTATAAGAATGTCACTTGTAACATTGTATTAATATTTTTAAGAGCCAAGAATTAGGACTAATACAAAAATGCTACCAAAACAGAATCGACTAAATATATTTTAATGACATCCTAAAGTGAAATACTCTAAAGCTGTTTAAAAAATTGTTAGTATGCTGCAGTCTTCCTCGTGGGACCAACTTGAATTGTATTGCATAAGAGATCACAAAGATAATGCTAATTTTCTAGGTAAAGGGATAGTGGAGATTTTCAATGGCTTCTATACTATTATGAGAAACTAGAAACTCATGCACACTGTATAGAGATATGCTATATGATTCTCATTCAAATTAAATTCATACATGTATTTATCGAACAGCACAGAGAAGGCACATCTAAACAGATAGTAAATAGTAATAATCATGTCTGTAAACCGTAAAGCAGTTTGCAAAGTCCTGTTCTCCCTTCAGTCTTCCCTGAGCTCCCAGCTACCCCAGGTCATAATAACAAGAGAGGAGATTTTGTATCAGAGGTATCTTTGATAGAGCAACCTGGCCTCTCTTTACAGCCCCACACAGGGACTTGGCAATTCTCACTAGAGTTGCCTGGAAAATGCTGAGCTCAGCACTGTGGAGGAGATCACTTGCCAAAATCTAGGCAGCCATCAATGGACCTGCCCATCATGAGCTGCACTGACGGCCTCTTCCTTGGATTGTTCTAAGCCCTCTTCCTGCTGGCTTTCTTCTTCCTTTGGCAATGTTTATTGACTGTCACTTGCTTCACAGTCCATATCCCTCTGAGTCTCTTACAGGCTTCTGAGTTCAGCTCAGCATGTTGCTTACCTGTTTCTCCCTCGCGGCTAAAAGAAGTTGCAATCCTGGAAGAGAGAAAACCTGTCAAGAGAGTTTTGGAATTCCAACCTGAGTGTGGATGAGAGTGGAAGGATCAGCAGGGGAAACTTAGGGCTCCTCCTATAAGTGTGAGGAAGACTTACCATGGGGATTAGACTTCTGGAAGGGAGAACTGGACACAGGTGCTCAGCAAGCTCCTAGCTCAACTCTATGGCTAGAGGAAGAGCAACACGTTGGATTTCAGGGCAATGGATTTGTATCTTATCTGTCACGTTGTATAAAGAACACAAAATGAGATTTTTCTCTGGTTGAACCAGATCTAGGATCAAAAATGTAGTATTTTTCTACCTGGAAAACAGAGAGTAAGTCACTCAGGAAGGTAAGTAGACTTCTACCGACAGGAACCCCTCTGCTAGAAACAGGCCCTGTAACCAGCCATGGTCCCCAGCTGTAATAAGTAATCCACTAGGGTTAGATTCCTTCACATCAGGAAATAATTGTGTGATCCCTTAGGAGGCTGCTTTAACATACAGCCATAAACTTTCTACCCAAAGTCCTGATGAAAGAGTAGGAGGTGAGGCTCAGAAATTTCCCAAGTGGTGCTGTGTGGACCATATTCACAAAACAGACAAACAAACAAATAGACAAAACCTCTTGAGATATTTTGCTTTAATTGGCAACTTTTTGTTGTTGTTCTTGATTTTTTTTAACTAAGGAAGAGAAGGCTGCCATGGTATCTGCTTAAGCAGTGTTTGTAGCTTTGTCCCAAGTTTGTGAGAAAAGCTGAGAGGTCTTCCCCCATCCTGCAGAACTCCCTGGAAGCTCCAGGCAGACCTTCCTAGACTCTGATTTCTTATGCACAGTGCATCCTCAAGCCTATACTTATAACTTCAACTTCTGAATTATTCTAGAATTTTCACTCTGTGTATTTCATCTTATATCAGTTACCTTCTCATCTCTGGGACAAAATACGTTGACCGGAAGTTGCTTAGTGGTGGGACATAGGGTTGTTTTTTTATTTATTTATTTATTTTTGCATTTTCCTATTACTATGAATGCTCCATAGAGAATCTTCCATGTACACAGCCCTGCCCCACCAGTCTGACTGCTCCAGGCTGAGGAAACCAAATCCATTCAAGTTGCATATAAACTACTAAACTAGGGCCTGAGCGGAGGTTGTACTCTGGGTCCAGGGGGGAGTTCCTGGGATATGCTGAGGTGGCATACCACCCCTTCTGCAGTCAGGCAGGCCTGGCTGAAAAGCCTGACCTCTGCCAGCCTGCTTGCTTATTTACAAAATGCATGTGATGTTACCTTCTCCTTGAAATGTTGTCGGAATGAAGGCAAATGAGGTGTGAAGCCCTTGGCACACAAGAAGTCCTCCCAGGGATGAATCCTACCACTACTGGGAAAGCTTCTCTTGAGCCTGGCTGGGGCTGCCACTGGCTAAAGTTCTTGTATCTCAGGCTCACAAGACAGAGTTCTGAACCTGCCTGGAACCCTTTGTTTTAGAGAAGCAGAGTTCTGCCTCTGCTTGGCTAGGGGAAGTCTTCCAGGTCTCTGAGGTCACCCTATCCTGTCCTCTTTGTGGCATACCAACAGGCCTTCATGAGTGTATATCACATAAGGTCTCTTGGACCAATATTTTGCAGTCACTGATGAAGATGTTAGCAGGAAGAAAGAATATCACATAGGCCATCTGCTTCCTAGGTACTATTTGGAACTGTTGCAGTCAGCTTTCTCGTGTCTGAGCAGAAAGAACCTGACCAAAAGCAGCTTGCGGTGGAACGGGTTTATTTGGCTTACAGATTCAAGGGGAGGCTCCATGATGGCAGGGAAAACAAAAGCATGAGCAGGGGGTGGACATCACCTCCACCACAGCACTGCAAACAGCCCCAGAAAGGTGTGCCAAACACTGACAAGAGGAAACCAGCTATAACCCCAATAAGCCCGCCCCCAACAACACACCTCCAACAAGGTTCCAATTCCAAAACTGCCATCAGCTGGGGGTCAGAACACATTAAGTTTATGGAGGACACATGAATCAAACCACCATAGGGACATATGAATTTCAATATGTCAGCAACCACCAGGACAAATGATATGACTGGTCACATCTGTTCTGCCTCAGACAGTGACAGGCTGTCCATTTCTCCCAGAGTCCATGCAGTGGACATCACTGTTGCCTCTTTGGTTGAACCCTCGGGTGGTAGCCTTGGCATTCAGCAGCAAACTTCATCAGTCAATTACTACAAAATAAGTGTGAATACAAACATTGAAATAAGCTATATCAGGGATATAATAGGATTCTTCATACAACTCTAGGTGAAGTATTAAAGCTTTCGAGGTTTCAGAAACTGCCAAGACATTTCAAGGAAGATACTCATCGGATTAGGAATTTGAAGATGGTTACATTCAGCACAAAAGAACACTATTTCCACATGAAATATAAAGTGTCTCTTAATAAGGTAGAGAAGCATAGTACTGCTTTTTCTCATAATTGAAGATCCAGTGATAGAACATATAAACCAACAATCTGAGTTATGTACAAATCAGGAAGTCAACTTTGGATACCTTGTACAATGTCCACAAGTTACAAAGAATGTTAAAGGAAACATGGAGATGGCATTGTTTGAATTTATATTTAAATATGAACTCAGTTACCTAGAACTGATTTGTGTGAAGAGCCAAATGTTTTCAGAAAACAATTTCCATTTTCCAGATTTTACGTAGTCATGTGAAATCATGTATGTATCTATCACTTAAAAGAGATGAAATAGAGGTGGAATTGTCTAGGGGAACAAAGGGACAAATGGCAGTGTGCAGGAACAGAAACGGGAGGGTAGAGGAGACAAAGTGTAATGGAATATGCTCAATATTCAAGATATAGCTGTAGAAAAAAATTAAATAAATATAAAATAAAATAAACAATGACAAAGAGAACGCGTTTCACAAGAATTAGATTCTTTTTTAAAATATATTTATTATTTGTATGTAGAAAAGAGAAATAGAGAGAATGGACACACCAGGGCCTCAAAATCACGACAAATGAATTCCAGATACATGCACCTCTTTATGCATATGGCTTTATATAGGTACTTGAAAATCGAACCTGGGTTGTTAAGCTTTGCATGCCTTAACCACTGAGCCATCTCTCCAGTCCCAAGAACTATTTTCTTTAAAACCAGGCATGGTAGTATATACCTACCATTCTCAAGCTAGGGAGGCTAAAGCAAGAGGACCTCAGATTCAAGGCCAGCCTGGGCTACACAGAAAAAGCTTGTCTCCAGAAAAAACAAAACAAAGACAGGGATTACTCTATCTGGACCTCTCCTGTTTTATAGGAATTCTGACTTTCCCCCCTTCCCCATCTTACCTTGTCTCCAAGGTGTCCTGCACCCCCCTGGCAGGTTACATAGGACCTGTCACCATACCCTCCGCTTACTAAGTCCCCATAGCCCCACACCCTTCCTAACAGGTTACCCCAGCATCATCATCACAGTCCAGCCAGTGATCTGAGAGCACACACACAGATTAAGCAAGTGAGGGCCCAACCCTACCAGTGGGGCCCAGTCTCCTCCCAGAACACACTAGCAAAGTGTAATCAGATCAAAGGAATTCCACCAATCACCCCAAGTGGAATCAAAATGGGCAGACCTCAATGCAAGAATATAGCACCAGCTGAGGAAAGCACATCAAATGGCAACAATGATACCACTAAAGAAAGAGAGCAGAGGCAGGCCCAGGAAAACATGACACTAAACCCTGATCATACTGGCACAGATCTTAAGGAGAACTTAATGTTAGTCATGCAAGAAAAGATGGATCAACATGATAAAAAGGTACAAAGTCAGCTCATTAGCTTTGCCACCAGGCTTAATATAATTGAGGAGAACCTAATGAACTTCAGAAGAGACATATCAGAAATAAAGATAAACCTGCAAATTGAGGGTATCAAAAACCAGCTTTCCAAATTAACCAAAGATATCTGCAAATATAAGAATGACTGTCAGGAAGAAGTAATTAAATCAAACCTTGAAATGAAAACACATCTCAACAAGATGATAGAAGCAACCCAAAAAGAAGTTGCAGAAAACAAAAAACATATTGAAATAGTAAGAACGTCCCTAGAATCTCTTACTAACAGGATTAACCACTGGGAAAACAGAACCTCAGACATGGAAGACAAAACAGAGGAGAATTCGCGAGAAATCAGAAACTTGACAAAATTCAAAAGAGCAAGTGAACAAGACTCAAGGGCAATGTGGGATACCATAAAAAGACCTAATCTCAGGATCATGGGGATCCCAGGAGAAGAAAACCAAACTGGGGTCATAGAAAATATTTTCAACAGAATTATTCAAGAAAACTTTCCACACTTGGCAAGAGATAGCCCTGTACTTCTAAAAGAGATATGAAGGACCCCAAACAAATTGGACCAAAGGAGGAACACCCCAAGACATATCTTAATTACAATGCCAAACATTGAGGATAAAGAGCGAGTCCTTAGAGCAACGAGAGAAAGAAAAATCACTTATAAAGGAAAACCCATCAGAATCACCTCAGACTTCTCCAGAGAAACTTTAAAAGCCAGGAGAGCTTGGAACAAAGCGATCCTAGGCCTAAAGAAGTACGGATTCCAACCTAGACTACTGTACCCAGCAAAGTTATCCATCATAATAGAAGGATAAATGAAAGTATTAAATGAAATTAACCAGCTCTACAATTACTTGAACACAAAGCCAAACTTTCAGAAGATACTTCACGAGATATCCCATGTAGATGAGACAAACATTCAACCTCAGAAAAGGAACAGAGAATAAGCAAGGTAACACCAAAGAGATAATAGCAACAGCTCAGATACCAACCTCCATATTCTCTCCAACATGGCAGGGTTTAAAGCAAACCTCACAATTATAACTTTGAATGTAAATGGACTCAACTCTCCTATAAAAAGACACAGGATCTCAGGTTGGATCAGGAAAATGGACCCTTCCATCTGTTGCCTTCAAAAAACACACCTTATCGCTAAAGACAGCAACCTACTGAGAGTGAAAGGGTGGAAAACAATTTTCCATTCATGTGGGAATAATGAAAAAGTGGGTGTAGCTACTCTAATATCTGACAAAATAGACTTTAAACCAACAGAAATAAAAAAGGACGATGATGGCCACTTCCTACTCATCAAGGGAATGATACAACAAGAAGACATGACTATAGTAAATATGTACGCACCAAATGCAAGGGCCCCTCAGTTCATTAAGCATAAATTACTCAAAAGCAAAGCAGATATAGATGTCAACACCATCATAGTAGGAGACTTTAACACTCCTCTGTCATCACTAGACAGATCACCCAAACAAAAGACAAGCAGGGAAATAAATTTGCTAAATAGCACCATAGACAAACTAGGGATAACAGACATTTACAGAATATTCCATCCCAAGGACACAGATTACACATTCTTCTCAGCACCGCATGGAACCTTTTCCAAAATTGACCACGTACTGGGCCATAAATCATCCCTCAACAAATTCAGAAAGATCAACATAGTCCCCTGCATCATATCAGACCACAACACATTAAAGCTAGACATTAACAATGGAAGAAGATCCAAAAATTTAAATAGATATTGGTGACTGAAAACCTCACTCATGAACAAGAAATCAGACAGGAATTCCGGAATTTCCTAGAAACAAATGATAATGAGGACACAACCTTTCAGAACTTATGGGACACAATGAAGGCAGTTCTCAGGGGGAAATTCATTGCACTAAATGCCTTCATAATGAAGATAGAGAGGTCTCAAATCAACCAGCTATCCTCCCACCTAAGGTCATTAGAACAGATTGAAAAATCCAACCCTAGGAGCTTGAGATGCAAGGAAATAATTAAGATCAGAGCTGAGATTAATGACTTGGAAACAAAGAAAACAATTTAAAAAATAGACAAATCAAAGAGTTGATTCTTTGAAAAAGTCAATAAGATTGACAAACCCCTGGCCAATTTAATCAAATGAAAAACAGAGAAGGCCCATATTAACAAAATGAAAAATGACAAGGGTGAGATCACAACAGATCCCGAAGAGATTGGAAACATCATCAGGTCATACTTTCAAAACCTATACTCCACAAAATTAGAGAATCTGGAAGAAATGGATAAATTCCTAGACACCTACCAACTACCAAAACTCAGACCAGAGCAGGTAAAGATGCTAAACAATATGATAGCAATCACAGAGAGAAAGCCCTAATCTTGTTTAGTCTGTATCTTTACTAGGAAAACTCACAAGTTCTTAGAACTGGGCCTTCACAGACATCTTCCACAAAATATGCTTTTGGCATCACTCTTCATTTTAAAAATGTGGAGACTAAGCACCAGGGAGGGACCAGTAGACAGATAAGGCCATAAAGAGATCCAGGAAGGAGCTCAGACTTCCCCCCTCTAATCTAGGTTGCTATTTCAAGGGATTTAAAGTTTTCAAACGAAAGTTTTTTTTTTTAATTGATATCTTTATTGTCAAAAGTTAGATCCATTGTATTAGCAAAGGCTATGTTGGTATCCTTGATTCCCTCCTCTCTGTCCCCAATCCACTGGGTATCCTCCTCGGTGGGCATACTGGATGGCTCCATGGGGTAGGAGGTTATGGACAGCACAAGAGGCAGCCAGGTTCCCCACCCCCCTTGTGTGTTGTTGCTGAGGGGGACGATGTCTTTGGATTCTCCCTGACCAAGACTCTTACACTCTCAAAAGAAAGTTTCTAATACTGAAAACTGTGAAAATAGAAGAAGACTTCTAACTCTGAAGGACTGAGCACTCATGGAAGGAAAGAAGAAAGGAAGGGAGGAAGGGAGGGAGGGAGAGAACAAGAAAATAAAGGAAATAATAATAAGAAAAAGGCCAGGCATGGTAGTGAACACTTGTAATCTCAAAATGGGGGACGCTGAGGCAGGAGGATTGTGAATTCAAGTTTGGGCTAGGCTGCTTAGTACGATACTGTCATAAACAAAGTCTGATCATTGTGGAGTTATGTGTGTGCGCATGAGTGTGTGTTGGAGGCTTGAGCTATCCATGCCTGGCAGTGGGGTGGAAAGTTGCTTCTCTTTGAAGCCAGCCAGCAGGGGAGGTTGAGAGGGATGAGTTAATGCATATCATCTCTGGCTGGGGCAGTGCATATGGGGCAGGAAATGTGGACACAAATCCCAGATTTACCCCATGTTTTCCTTGAAGCTATGGAGAGATTCCAGTCACAGGTTCCAGAACCATAAATGATTGACCTGGATAGTTTTATTAGCTAGTGAGAGTTTGTACCCTGAAAACCAAAACACTGGACTGTAATTAGGAAGTGATGTTTGCTGGGTTCAATTCTGAACAGCACCACAAAAAAATTCAAAATTATTCAAAAAGAATTCATCATTTTGTGTGGATTTTTTTCAAATTTTTCCAGACCTCCAAGCCTTTAGCATAGAGCAGGAATACACTGGAAATGCTTTTCAAATCTCACTTTTGTTTTCTTGTGCCTGATACATCGGTGGAGCTTGGGTTCCATCTGAGCCCATCTTTAGAGACAAGAAGGGCAATTTGCTCCTGTACTAAGCAGTCCTACACTTCTATTATTTGCATACTATTGTAATTGTTTGGATTTTTCTCATTTTTATTGTAGGGACAAATCTGTAGTCTTACATTTCACTTTTCTCTCGGCTTCCTACATCACCAAGTTGAATTTCATAAAACCTCTAGCTTGTACTTGCCATGTGGCTGGGATCTCTGGGAAGTCTAATTTCCTCCTGGAGAGTAAGTGGTGATGTCACAACAACATTCTTACAGTGAGACACCATGCGTATAACACTCAATTGTCCTTTCCTGTCCTCGGGGCTTTCTCTGGGAGTCTTCCTGAAGGGCAGTGGTACATTTTCAGAGGCTGTCTCCTTGGAATCATTCTTCCACTTGCTCTGAAGTATTTATTTTTAACAATTCACCCTGCTGCTGAATGGAAGTCATGATGTCTGGTTGCAAAAATAAAACTCTGGTTTTATGAGTGGTTGGCACTTGCTGGATTTGTTTCTTGGTATTTAACAAATTAGAGAGTAAGATCTCTCCAATAAAATATCCTTAACCAGTTAGAAATAAGACTGCCATTTATATTACTTTTTAATCTTTAAAACATATTTTTATTTATTTGGAAGCAGAGATAGAGAGGAGACAGAGAGAGAATGGGCCTCCAGCCACTTCAAAGGAACTCCAGATGCCTGTTCCACTGTGCATTTGCTTTATGAGGGCACTGGGGAATCAAACTCTGGTCCTTAGGCTTTGCAGGCAAGTGCCTTAACTGCTGAGCCATTTCCCCAGCCCCATTTCTATTCTTGTTCTTTTCCATGCTGGGCATGGCAAGGAGATGTTCTTGGTGGCTTCCTGGCTGAGAAGTCCATGAGTAGAGGATAGTCGTGAGGCTACAGAGAGCAGTGGCAATTTCCTTTCCCTTGCAAGCATGGTGAGGTGGCCCTTCCTGCTCCTCCTTGACGTGGTGTACCTCATGACACTTTGCTGTGTGGCTTCTGGATCCACGTTCCATGGGTTCTGTGTTATTCCCTAACTGCTGAGCATGGAGGCAGGAGGTGAAGAGGAGCCTGGGCTGCTCTCACGGGGCTAGGTGCCTAGTTCCCTGACAGCCTGTGCTTAAACACAGAGCCAGGTGTGCTGGTGCATGCCTGCGACCCCAATACCTCCAAGGCTGAGGAAGGAAGATCCACGGTTGGAAGCCAGGAAGTTCAGAGGCAGCCCGAGCTACTTTGGGAGACACTGTGGAGAGAGAGAGAGAGAGAGAGAGAGAGAGAGAGAGAGAGAGAGAGAGAGAGAGAGAATGAATCACAAATTCACAGAATCACAGAAGGAAATGATCTTTTTTTTTTTTTCGAGGTAGGGTCTCGCTCTTGCCCAGGCTGACCTGGAATTCACGATGTAGTATCAGGGTGGCCTCAAACTCGTGTTGTGTCTTTCCCCTCCATGGATGCCCGTGGCAGCAGAGGAGAGGCCAGCTGCAGACAGCAGCTCAGGTCCCGGCAGGCTGCAGCTTTCAGTCTTGCTGAGCTGGGAATGAAGCAGTGCAGTTCCCTGCTTATCTGAGGAGCTGGGGTGCGGGCAGGATGCAAGCTGGTGAGATACTAGAGAAAAACTCTGGGGACACAGCTGCCATGGGTGGGACGGGCAGATATCGTTTATTGTATGTGAAAGGGTTATATTTATAGAAAGGAGAAGCTAGGAGAATTAGGGGCAGGGGAGAGCCAGGGGATTGGTTAGGTAAGTGGGCACCTGAGTGGATAGGTGGGGGTAGGTAACCTGTGAATGCCTAATTTGCATAAGTTGAGTGGTGGGAACTACGTGATTGTAAACATGGATTTGATGGTGATAGTTGCAGAGACATTTGTCACCTGGAGCTGTCACCTATTGTCATCCCTGCTGGGGTGAGAACGTAGGGTTCTCTGTGTCTTGCCTAAGGAACTGGGAGGTTTAGGATTAAGGGTGGAGTGTGGAAAGCTCCTATGGAATCTCAGTGCAAAGACCACCCGGGGCTTCAGCCTGCCTCAACTTCCCTTAACCCCATATCCTCTGTGCCCTTTTAGCAAAGACCCACAGTGGTGATCTTCCTGCCTCTGCCTCCCAAGTGCTGGGACTAAGCTTTTTTTTTTTTTTTGGTTGGAAATCCTCTTTTATATAAAGTAATTGGCATGTCCTGACTTATACAGAGAGCAAGCACATAGTGAAGCTCACACAGGACTAGTTTTGTTTTTCATTTTTGGTTGGTTGTAAGGCAAGGCCTCCCTCAAGCCCAGTCTGATCTGGAATTCCCTATGTAGTCTCAGGATGGCCTTGAACTCATGGCAATTCTCCTACCTCTGCCTCCCTAGTGCTGGGATTGTGATGTGTTTCTCATTTCCTCTTTGAGGTCACGCACCTGCTCCTCATAACCCACTCATGTGTTCTTCTGGGGATGGCTTTGGAGGAAAAATCCTCAGCCCTGACCCTTTTCCCTTCTCCTATGGCCTGACTTAGTCTCAGCCAAACCTCTGCAGTGTGTTCTAGACTTGTGCATCCCTTCTCCTCTTCCACTGCACTGCGGATCTGGAGACAGCTTTCCCAAGCCCATTTTAGCTGCTTGGGTTCATGTCAGGCTTTTCATTGTATATTTTTCCAATTAAGTTAATCGAATTGAAAAGTCCTTTTGTATAATAAGAGATCCTACTTCCCTTAACTGCTTACTGACTTTTTCAGCTACAAAGACACTTTCTTCCTCTTTTATTTGACATCAAACACCCTTTGCTAAGCATTTTAATTATCCCAATATGAAAGCATGCCCCTGGTTTTGCACACATGAAAATGTTTGAAACCTGCTGTGAGTGTGCCTGTGTTTGTAATTTTTTAAGCTCTGGTAAGAACCTTATCTTTTCCCTCTAAAATCCCTTTTAACATCCTCAGCCTAGCTGAGTAAAGATAACCACATCGTTGGCTTAGTATAGTTACTTATAATTACCTTCAGGTGCAAAAGAATTCTTAATGCTTCAAATTCTTTTTCCACTGTATTGAAGTAAATAGAAGTGATTTATTATTGAAAGGCCTGCTGCTTTGCCGGATTGGTGGGTAGGAGTTGACATTTGGGATATTGTGTAATGTATAATGAGGCTGAAATGAGTGGGTCTGATCCCGTCAGCATTACGGGCAATTTCCCTTGTAAGGCAAAAATGCTTGCAAATTAAGTTGCATCTCTTCATGAAGGCAAGGGAATGACATAAACTGTGGAAATATTGATTTTGATTCCGCTCTTCTTAGAAATTGTTTGGGATGTGTATTCAGAAACATATTTTATCTGTGACAGAACCCTATATTTTCTACCAGAGAGATATTTGAAAGACATCTTTGGTAAGGATTGTTTTGCAGATGTTATGGAAATAAAAATCAATGGAGGCTAATTTCTACTTGTCACTTCCTTTGAATATTGCCTGATGGGGCTGCAGACCAGTCAGAGAATCAGGCTGTGGATCACGGCTCCCTGCCTCCTCATTTTCTTCTCTCCAGCAAAGGCTGCACAGAAGGGCTCTGCCCACAGGGAGACCCGAAGGTAAGAAAGAGCTGCTTCAAAATGACAAGTGGGAAAGGCTACTGCTTCACCCAAGAGGGAAAGAGAATATTTCCAAGTTGGAGGCCTGGTGTGTGTAAGCTGCCAGCTGATGATGGAAGAGGTGAGTGCCTGTAAAAGCAGGTTGAGCAAGTTGGAAGGCACAGTGCAAGATGAAAGAATGTGAGTTTGCCTGGAATTCACATTGGAACAGAGTCTGTGTTTCATAAACCATTCAGAAGTAGCTTGTGCTCTGTCTCTCGGCTCAGCACTGCATTCTCCTTTGATGACTGATTTTAGTAATCCCCTTCCCAACCCCTGGGATCAAATGACTCTATGGCATTGGTCCATAGTCTTTTCTGCCTTCTGACAAAACAGGTAGTTGACACTAATTCAACTAAAATTGTTATCAGTTATCCCTTTGTTGTGTTGTTTTTCTCTACTTTACAGATAAACTGAGGCAACAGGTCTGAAAATTTCCCTACAGGCTCATACATTGGACGCATGAGGCTATTTGGGAGGTTGGAACCATTGAACATGGTGATACGGGTTGTTGCTAATTAATATTCCTAAGCAACGCGGGGAGAGAGAGAGAGTTTTGGAATCTTCCCTTCCTCCTCCTCCTACTCCGAGTTCTTGTCCTCTAATGCCAAAGAATTGTGCACAGGGACAGAATTTAAATTTACTTACACATTTATTCTAATTTAGTACATAAGGAAAAGGAGAGTTAGATGGGGAAATTTCCCAGTTATCATGTGGGAAGTTATAGAGTTTTTCTGCCACCAGTGTGGGGAAAACACGTGTCAGAGAGTTCACAGAGCTTATATTATTTAGTTAGATAAACAGCCCAAAAAAGGATAACAGAAAGCTCCCTTTATGAGAAAGACAGGTTCATGAGAGAAAAGGTCTGGAGCCTGCCCCCCTACCCCAGCCATCAGCTGGGGTAGGGGTACAGGCTTTACATCACTGAGGCCTGGGTCAGCAGTCCTACTCCATTGCCATGTGGGGGAAGAGGGGCCTATTTCCTCTAGGGAAGCTAGTTTTAAGTCCTCCCCAGGTGAGTTAGAGGGACAGCTGATTTATATTTATATTTGACCAATCAGTTTTAGCAGCTAGGTTGTAGCTCTAACTAAACACCTCACATTCAAGGGGAGGGGCTGGAAGGGGAGGGGTGGTCCCTACACACACCTGACTGTCACAATGGGACCTCACTGGTGGGGGAGGGCCACTTGGACAGTCTTTGACAATGTCACCTACCTAGGATTCTAGTCTAGAGTACTCTACTTCCTGCCAAAATGAGTCACCTCATGCCTTGTCTGCTATAGACACACAAGCCACCATGCCTTCCCCACCACAAAGGACTATTCCCTCTGAAGTTCGAGCCAAAACAACTCTCTCTTCCTTCAGATGGCTTCTGTCAGGTGGTAAATAACTAATACAATAGGTGATCTGCAAACTTCTCCTTAGAAGATGCATAGATTCAGTGTTTAGGGTTTCCAAAGTCCTTTGGAGCATCACAAGCATTCACCTCTATGTAAAGCCATACAAAATCTCCAGACTTGCAAGTCAACATACTGCTGAGTGGCCCCTGTCACCACTGCCTTGGAATTTCATCTCCAGCCTTCTCTGGCTTTTCGGCTCAGAACCCCATCATGACAAGTGGTCTCAGAGTCCATTGTTTCGTCTGGCTTCAACTTGACTATAGCAGTGAGGTGCATCGCCAAGAGCTGCAAGGGATGGAAGAGCGATGAAGGTGTCTCTTTCTGTTCAGTCTTTCTTTCTTTCTTTCTTTCTTCTTTCTTTCTTTCTTTCTTTCTTTCTTTCTTTCTTTCTTTCTTTCTTTCTTCTTTCTTTCTTTCTTTCTTTGAGGTAGGGTCTCACTCTAGCTCAGGCTGACCTGGAATTCACCATGTCATCTTAGGGTGACCTTGAACTCATACCGATCCTCCTACCTCTGCCTCCTGAGTGCTGGGATTCAAGGTGCCTGCCACCACACCTGGCATCTGTTCAGTATTTCTGACATTGGTTGACCCTCCACAACCACAGACACTATTGAGTGGTTGCTTGTCAATAATTTAAGCCCCCATTATGCTTCAACAATATAATTTCTTCCCCTTTGCATTCTTTCCTGGGAAGGGGTCAGTGGGTACTCAGTCTCTGGGTGCTATAGCATCTCCCACCTGTGTCCCTAGTGTACCTGTTATGGGTCGCACCTTCTTGGTAGTCTCTTCATTTGAACCATCTAGGAATGTGGGCTGTTTCTTGCCTTGATTTTGCCTAATAGAAATGTGTAATCTGAGTCTGGAAGAAATATGAAACCCTTGAGTAAAGTAACCAGGGAACCAGGGGAAATCTTTCTGGGAAAGGTGGAAACTGACCTGTACATTAAATGAATTGTGCTTTTCTGCAATCTCCAGTTTTCTGTTATTTGCAGCCAAAAACCTAGCTTAAGCAAGAGGAATTTTTGTTTATATAACTAAAGCTCTAGATGTCAGTAGAGCTGGATCAATATTTAGTCTCCTTTACATCTCTTAGCTCTTGGTTCTCTCACAGGTTTTCTCTCAACGTACAATTAGCCAGAGAGCTCCTGGCACACTACATTATATTACCTGACAATCTTTGTGGGAAATGTTTTTTCTTCTTAACACCCAAATTACTTCTTTCAAAGGGTTCCATCCCCCTTGTTTGCATCATATAACTACTCCCCTGTCTCCATGAGCAGACTAATCCCCCTGGCTCTGAGACGGAGCTAACATCATATCTGTAGCCAGAAAGGAGAAGCCTTAGTTTGAGTGTATCAACGTTCTGAAAAGGAAGAAGTGTGGCGGAGGGAAAAGGAGCCATGGTTATCCAGTCCAGATCTCAATTTCTCCATCTATTTAAAGTCAAAGTCAAAGGAAGCCCAAGAGGATCACCTTCAAGGGGCTGATTCACTGAAAATAAGTTGACCTAGAAGCCAAGCATGGGTTTCTCAGTCTAATGGAAGGATTTCTGTTAGAATGGAAATGACCACCATGGAGACCGCTCTGAAAGGAAAGGTTTTTAATAGGAAGAAAGGGAACCCCGAATTCCAGGCTAGCTCCCAAGATGGGAGAAGCCCAAAACCCAGAATAAAATCTGGCTTTTTAAGGTGGATGTTTAGCTTGGGGGGAAGGGAATCAGATGGTCAGAAGTTTTCAGCATCCGGAAGGGCAGTGCCTCCCGCCAGACAGAGACACAGCAGGTGGGGGGAGTGTTATCTCCCAGGAGAGGTCTCGGGTGAAACTTCTCCTGAGGCCAGCTGGGGGGAGGGGACGGGGTGTAGCCTGAATCTGGACCTAACAATTTCTATGACATGATGTGGCTTTGGAAAGCACTTTGCTAAGCAAATCTCCTCTTCCTCTAGGACTATCTTAAAGTTTATAGTCCATAGACCTACTTGACAGAGGCTGTAATGTCAGTTATAAAATGCATGATGTAAGCAACTTAGGGAGGAAGGATTTATTTTGCATCTTGTGTACAGGTGGTAAAGTTCATGGTTTGTTGACCTTGGGCAAAACATCATGGCTGTGAGAATTTACATCAGAGAAGGTTCTTCACTCCATGATGGCTGTGAAGAGGAGAGGGAAGGAGCCACGTATCACCATCAGAGGCATGCCTCCAAGGACCTACTTCCCTAACTCCTGAAGTTGCCTCTACCTCTCAAACTAGTATGACCAGCTAATGATGTAGTGTTGAACACATGAGCCTGAGGTCAGGGCATTCCAGATTCAAACCACAGCAGGCCCAGTACCAAATTACTAAGATCAAGAAATTCAAAATAGGGCTGGAGATATGGCTCAGAGGTTAAGGCACTTGCCTCCAGTGCCTAAGGCCCCGGGTTCAATTCCCCAGGACCCACATAAACCAGACCCACAAAGTGGTGGCCCTGGTGTTCTTTCTTTCTCTCTCTCTCTCTCTCTCTCTCTCTCTCTCTCTCTCTCTCTCTCTCTCTCTCTCTCTCTCTCTGCTTGAAAATGAATAAATAAAATATTTTTAAAAAATAAAAAAAAATCAAAATAATAGCATATCAAAGATTTTTTTCTACCACCTTCTTGCCAGCCACGTTCACCCAGAGTTTAAAACTAAGGATAAGAGGAACCTCTAAGTTTCACAAACAGCCAAGTCATTCCCCCAACTCTTACCTTGGTTTTAATCATCTTTGTCCTTAACAGTGACTCCTTAGAAAACAGGTGGATCACAGAGAGTGACAGGTGATTATCAGAAACTTAATCAAGTAGTGACTGCAATGCAGCTGTTATTCCAGATGTGATTTCCTTACTTATGCAAATTAGCACATCTCCTGGTATCTGCATACAGCTACTGACCTTCCAAATGCTTGCTTCTCCATACCCGCCCATAAGGACCACCAGAAGGAATTTGCTTTTGCTGGCAAAGCCAGCAGCCCACCCTTCCTGCTTTAACTCAAGGTTATAAGAATTCTCTAGCCCTGTGTCATAACTTAGTTCCCAAGGATCTTGTTCTTCTGTACCTTCCACAGGTGTCCATTCTATTGAATGGTTTGTTATATTGACAGCATTATGCTAATCTGGTCAAGTGAGCAGGAGGTGGCAACCACTCAGGACTTGCTGGTACAGCGTAGGTACATGGGAGGATGAAAATGAAACCAAACAAGATTCCAGTAAAATTTCTAGGAGTTCCGTGGTGTGACATATGCCTTCTAAGGTGAAGGATAAGTTGTTGCACCTGGCGCCTCCTGCCACTAAGAAAGAAGCACAATGTCTAGTGGGCCTATTTGGATTTTAGAAGCAGCACATTCCTCACTTGGGTGTGCTATTGTCCCATACACCAAGTGACTCTGAAGGCTGCTAGTTTTCAGTGGGGCCCAGAACAAGAGGAGGCTCTTCAACAGGTCCAGGCTGCTGTGCAGGCTGCCCTGCTATTTGGGCCATAGGATCCAGCAGATCCAATGGTACTTGAGGTGTCAGTGGCCCACAGGGATGGACAGAGCATCAGGCAACGGACATGCTTATGCCTTTCACTTGGAAGGAAAAAAAATGGTCTGGTGTTCAGTTATATACTGACTGGCTGTAGGAAATGGTTTGGATAGATTGCTGGGAATTTTTAAAGAACCTGTTATAGTCAGCCACATGCCAAAACAGGCACATTTTTGGGAGGAAAATATTTATTAAAGTAACAGATTCAGGGTAAGTTAAATAATGAAGAAAAAGGCTGCCCCCCCTTTCACAGATCCAAGCGGAGAGAGACACCCATCCAGCACCTCCAGCCAGCACACTCCAACTCCAATTGCCAAACAGCAGGACCTCCAGGCCTGAGCTCAGACTCCTCTTTGCATATGAATAGCTGGAATTTCACATCCACCTTAGAAATACTTTAAGGCTGGAGCCTATTAGGCAGCTGAAAAAAAAAAAACCTAATAACTCTTGAATCTATTGGAGGACATCCATTCAAATTACCACAGAGCACAATTAAAACATTAAGCAAGAAAAACATTCAGGGAGGGAGTATGTGGATGGATCTCTCCAAATGTGCAAAAGATAGAAGGATATTTGTATCCCATATAAATGCTCATCAAAAAACACCTTAGAAAAAATAAAAATTAAAAAATGCCTTTGAAGAGGTGAACTTTAACAATTAAGTCCACCTCTTGTCAACTTGATATCCAAACATATTAGCTTGGCGGCATTATTTGTGTAGCACCAATATTAGAGACTTCTCAGTTCTCATGGATGGACTCATAGCTCTCCTGTTAGTCAATATGCCAAATGCATTCAGTCCAACTTCAAAAGTGCCTGTATTTATTCACAGTTCCACACACTGTTCAGAAAGATAAATGTAGAGACATTTATCACTGTGAACCCCTATAACAAGTTACATATCTCCAGCATATGGTGGCACAGAGTAAACACCCCCATTCCAAGAGGGAATCATGTGAGGATAGCAAGGAAATATTGGCCAAATCATGACCAAAACCTAGCAGGGCAAAAACCAAATCCAACAATTTCATATTCAGCAACCGGGGCTCGTGATCCAATTATCTGGGCTCTAAAAAGGCTTGGGTAGTCTCACCCCTCCAGCTCCACCCCTGCAGCATACATAGCATCTCTCTTGGGCTGCCTGCATTCCATGTCTGTAGTTTTCCTTGGCAGACGTTTTGTGGTCCTGACATTCCAACATCCTGGGGTCTCCACTGCAACTTGGGTTAGGGTTAGAACCTTCACAGCTTCTGACCCCCCTTCTCTGCTTCCAAAGTGCTTGGGGATATAGCTTCCCATGTTCTATGTTTCTCTTACCTTTTATCACACCCAATGCCCCCTTTCCCTCTTCTACATCCTTAACAGTACCTTCTCTAACTTTTGTATCCTCTCCTAAGTACCACAGGTGAGAAAAAACACATACCCAAAAGAACGAGGTTACCGCAGAGATACCTGCATGCACTATCACATTATTCATAATAGACTAATTATGATATTAGCCCATGTGTTCATCAAGAGAGGACCGGGATAAGATAATGAATTAGACACAATGAAGTCTTATTCAGCCATAAAGAAGAACAAAATTATGTTGTTTGCAGGAAACTAGATGAAAATGAAGATCAACACGTACAGTGAAATAAGCAAATCTCATCTAAGACAGACAAGGAGGACTAACCTTTCCTGGCACACAGCAGATGTAAAGCATTGTTATACACTGCTAAAAACCACTGAAAGGCCGATGCAAGGCTGTGATTGGCCCAAAGAAGTGGCCATGGTTGGTCTAGAATGGATGAGTGATCTTTACTTACCAAGGATGTTGGATTGCGTAAGATGAACTGGTGACAGAAAGGAGCAGCAGAGACAGCAGAAACTGGTGACTGTGAGAACATCAGGAACACTCACTCACACCTCTGTGCTCCTGCCTCCCTGTGAGTGACCAACCCTCAAGTTAGTATGCCACCACAGCAGAATCGGCACCTGTCTGGTCCTGCTCATCCCCAGGACCCAGTCCCTGAGAGGCCATCGGTAGTGGCGGGCACTCCAGCTCACCTGGGCTCTCACAACAGTAGACACATGAGTGTCCCTGCTGCAGCCACTGCCTTGTGGAAGTGACTAGGCAGCCAGCTATCTGACAGCTAAAGACATAGCTTAACAGTTCTAGAGAAGCCGGGACAGGAAGAAGAAAGGAAGAAAAGTAGAAAGAGAGATGAAGAGGAGGAGAATGAAAAATGAGTCCTGAAACTAAAGGATAAAGGACTGTAAGGAACCACAGGGAGTCTGCAGCTCACAAGAGGATCTCCAGAGAGCATGTCAAGCTTTCAGGGTGAGGGTCTCAGTCCCAAGGCTGCCCTGAGCTCCGCCCAGGTCCTTCAGGGGAGCCCTGCACAGGTACTGCAACACTAAAGGGCGCCACATGTTGCTGATTTCACCTGCCTACCCACTCTGCTCAGAGGGAAACAGGCTGCTGGGGACTAGTGTCTCCTTGTGGGCCAAGGAACCCTCAGAACCCTCAGCCAGATGAAGCAACTAGTCTAGAACTATGTGACTCAAAATTCCTCCCCTGTGTTGGTGGGGGGAGGCTTACATTAGCTGTAAGAAAGAGGAGTGTGTTTTTTCCACCCTGCAATGTCTTGCCAGGAAACATTTTGAGTTATGGATATATAATAGCATATGGATTGGAACCCCAGTTCAAAAAAATCCTTCATTTCTTCATTTGTTTTTCTTTCTGAAAAACACTCGTTTGCCATTTAGCAAACTCCACCAGGTGATGTGTTGGTGGTGTTGCACACCTGCCCTGACTGGAAGCTCACTCAGTCACTAGATTCATGACACAGTAGGGAACTGTGCCCATGCCTGTGAAATCATTTCCCTGTATTTTAAAGAGCCTTGAAAGTCAAAGATCAATTCTCATACTCATTTTATCTAACTTAGGTTTTCCATGTCTACTCTCAAAGGGGAGCCATAACTTGGGCTTGGAATTAGTAGAATCCAACTTTGGGAAACACTTGGATGTGAACTGAGTTAGATCCAGAAGCCCACAGTCCCACCTTCCCCTTACTTAAGAAGCACCCACAACTATAGCCTGGAAAAGCATTGGAGGGCTTAAACCAGCATGGAGGGCGGAAGTCCAGGTCAATGCTCCCTCTAGTGGTAGATCTTCAAAGCTGCAGCATCAAGTTTATTTAAATTTTTAAAAATTTATTTATAAGCAGAGAGAGAAAAAAGAGATGGACACATCAGAGCCTCCAGCCACTGCAAATGAACTTCAGATAAATGTGCCACTTTGTGCAGCTGGATTTATGTGGGTCTTGGGAAATAGAACCCAGGTCATCAGCCTTTGCTTAACTGCTGAGCAATCTCTCCAGCCCCTTTATTTTTATTTAGAAAAGTCTTACTATGCAATCCTGGCTGGCATGGAACTCAGTATGTAGACCTGACTGCCTCAAATTAGTAGCCATCTTCTTACTTCTGCCTCCAGAAGGCTGGGATTACAGGTGTGTGCTATATGAGCCACCAAACTCAACATGTTGAAATTGGGTCCTGTTTCTGCTTGAGGGAAAAAAGTAGCCCGGAAGACATTTCTTTTTTAAAAAAAATATTTTATTTATTCCTTTTCAAGCAGAGAGATACAGGAGAGAGAGAGAGAGAGAGAGAGAGAGAGAGAGAGAGAGAGAGAGAGAGAGAGAGAGAGAGAGAACCAGGACCACCACCTTGTGAATCTGGCCCATGTGGGTCCTGGGGAATTGAACCCAGGGCCTTAGGCACAGGAGGCAAGCACCTTAACTGCTGAGCAATCTCTCCAGCCCAACATTTCTAACTCTTTCTCTGACAAGAGCATCTCTTACTAGAATTTCAAAGGTTCTGAGAGCACCCATTTCCCCAGCCTTGAAGTGAAGGAGCTGAAGTTGAAGGCATCACAGGAGAGGCTCAGCCTCTCCCACGACATGATCATGGAACATGACTAGTTCTCTGAGCCTCTCCCGAGGCACAAGCCTGCTAGAGATGACGTCAGCCTACATCTCACCAGGCATCATGGACACATTGCTCAGCACCAGGTGTAGAGAAGTTTCAGGAGGCAGTGAGGAAAGGTTAATCATCTCCGTTTTCATCTCATGATGGTGTGAGTGACTCTGACTTGTAAAACAGGGGTCCTGCTTTGCTTTTACATTTCTGTTTGGTACTTTCCCTAGTTACCCTGCCCCTGGATGCTCTAAGAAAACCCAAGATCCAGTAATCTCCAGATTCCCTTAGAGTTCCTTATCTGTATGAACCCAATGTTCGGGTTAAGGATTGGAGCAAACGTTTCCTGATTTTTCTATTTTAGGATAATGACAAAAGGTCCTTATTGATGATTAATTGATTCAGAAAATAATCAGAACATTAAAAAACAACAACAACCCAACAGGAACTTTGTTTACACAGCAAAGAAAGAGCTTTGGAGAGAGATAGGGAGCAATGACCTCATTCTTTTGGAACAGGAAGAATCCAGCCACTGAAAATCTCCAGTTAGCAAACGTGGAAAGACATGACCAGGTAAATCCTGGTTATTGATTTCTCCCCTTCCCACTCAAAGGAAAAACATCTAGGTTTTTTGTTTGATGTTCACAATTGGACTTTTAATGCGATTGAACCTTCCCGGAGGGGCTTAAAGCCTTACTAACACCCTGTGTTTGAAGCAAATGCCTGTTCTTCTGCAAAGGGTTCCCGGTGGCATGTTTATTGTGGAGGTCAATATCTTGCACCCTGACTTCCCCTTGCCAAAACACACTTTGAGAGTGTCAGATCTGACACTCTGAAGCGTTTACAATTTGACAGGCCTGTTGCTTTCATCCATGAACAGCAAGCTCACTGGTTTTATTTTGCACTTTGTCTTTTTTCCCCCAATCAATAAAGCTATATAACCAGTGTTTAAGATACTACAGTAGCTACAGGAAGGCCAGAAAACAGTACATGCTAATCAATTTTTAATTATGGCTTTAGTCTTATATGACACCATTTCATTTCATTGGATATATTAAACCAAAGCTGTCAGATCATAGGATCTACTGCCTGGGCCAGAGAGAGAAAATCTCCCAGGAGTTTCATACGGCAGTGTATGACGTCATTAAGAAGCTCACAAGAGATTGCATTATGGTATGTGGTGTGTAAGTTGTGTAAGTGTCACGTGCGCCTGGTGGCCTCTGTGTCAGTGTCATGCTGGGAGTCAGCTCTGGCATCGCTACCAAAATATCTGATGACTTTAGTTAAGTGTTATCTTTGCTTTTCGAAGTCTCAGATGCTGTATGAGTAAAATGAAGATAATGTCATCCTATGCTTTTTAAAGAACACTAAAAAGCAATTCAAACTAAGCTGCAATTGGTGCATTAACCTCCTGTCTCTGGGAATAAGACACACAGAGAGAAACATGCCTAATGCTTTAAATTCATCCTTCTCATCCGACCCTCAGCCCTCTGCTTGCTTTAGCTGCCAGCAACCTGAGGTGAAGGTTACCGCATCTTCACCCTCAGAGACTGGAGATGCCTTTATGCAGCACCCACAGACTGCCAGGTGTAACTAAGACCCCAATCTGCATTGACCGAAGTAATGATGCTGAAACCCCACCCCTCCCAATGGCCTGGCTTCCTGTTTCCCATGAGGTTCTACAGAGTGTTTCCTCAGTAAACCTCTTGTAGCAACTCAGTAAGTGAGCAAGAACAGACAAGATCCAGAAAAAAAAGCCAGGAGACGAGCGAGCTAGGAGGGCCCTGGAAAGACACCTGCTGGTCCAGGAGTGGCCTTGTCCCTTGTCTGAGGGAAGCTATATTCCTGTGCAGGAACTCTGCTTGAACTTCCAGAACTAGCCACAAATGTCACGTGCAGCCAAGCATGAACAAAAGAGAGAGGAGCTGTCTGCTTCCTGAAGGGGAGAGGAATCAGCTCAGCGAGCAGGGCGAGGATCGAAGGGCCCTAAACAGGCTGCAGAATGCCCGAGGCGGGGCACTGTGGCTCACATCTTCATGTCTACTGGGTCATTTCTATAGGCAGAAGGAACCTGCTCCTCAAATTCAGTGTTCTCTCCAGAGATTTTCAGCAGCCATTCTTGAGCAGATTTAATGCTTGCCTGAGAGGCATCCAACCACAGAGGGGTGTGTTGCCTTCTGTCCCTTGATGTCTCTTGCTCTGGCCTTACGTGATTATCACCAGGAAGGCTCTGAACTCCTACAAATTAAAAGTGGTTTGGTTTCTTGCTCATGGATTTCCATTTTTTTTTTTGAAGTATAGTCTCACTCTAACCCAGGCCGACTTGAAACTCACTCTGTAGCCCAGGCTGGCTTCAAACTCATGGAGATCCTCCCACCTCAGTGCTTGGATTATAGGTGTGATCCACCATGCTGGACTATTTTCACTTTTTTTTTATGCCACTTATATCCTTATTCTAGCTGGAAATATGTTTGTCTCTCGAGTGAATCTTCTTCACCCAGGCATTCATGTGATAATGACAGAGCACACTATGGACAATTTGTCTTAGGACTCTGCTTGGTTTAGTTAGCTCCTGTTCCATGTCTGTGCTCATTTTATTTAAAACATTTTATTTATTTGTTTATTCGCAAGGACACAGAGGGAGAGAGAGAGAGAGAGAGAGAGAGAGAGAGAGAGAGAGAGAGAGAGAGAGAGAGCATGGCAGAGCCTCTAGCCACTATAACAAACTCCAGATGAATGGACCAGTTTGTGCAGCTAGCTTTACTTTACATGGGTACTGGGGAATTGAACTCAGACCATCAGGCTTTACAAGCATGTGCCTTTAACAGCTGAGCTATCTCTTTCGCCTAGTGTCTTTGTTCTTTTGAATGCCATGTGGTCAGAGGTGAATTCGACACCAAGGTTACTGCTTGGGAAGCTGACAATTTACTCGGATAGGGATGGGGGGAAGGCTATTTGCTAAAATAACTCTTTACCATGAAAGAAGCTATGATGATAATGAAACCATCATCTAATAGGACACGACTGTGTTGGGAACTGGAGTCCAGGGGCACTTTATGAAGTGGACCCTTTGGCTGAGAAGTAGTAGCCATGAGAAAGTGGGGAGAAGAGTGAGCCAGGGAGCGGGAAGAATAATTGTTGAGGAAGATCCTAAAACAGGGAGACCAGCACTGCTGTGACCTGTTGGCCAAAGTGGAAATCAGCAGAGAGTAAAGTCTGGAAGGTGAGAAGGGGCCAGACTGCAGGATCTAATGTCCTAGGGTGCATCTTAGAGCTCCTACCCCATGGACTCATGCTGGACAACCTCTTTCTGCTGGGTGTGAGATCTGGGACCAGGGATGCACCACCATGATAGAAAGCTTGTCTAGTATATACAGGATAATGCATTCCATCACCACACATGTCCTTGAAACCTGACCAGGAATGTGTACCAATTACAATTACTTTCTCATTGCTGAGGAAAAACACCTAACCAAAAGCAGCTTATGGAAGGAAAGGGTTTCTTTCAGGCTTACAAAATCCAGGGGAAACTGGCTCACTCCCATAAATTTATCCACAGCAGAGAGAAAAAACCAACAGCCAACAAACACAAACAGCCAGAGCTCCAACTGCTCTGAACACACTCACTTTAAGGCAAAACTTAAGATCCAGTGACACGCCTCCAGCAAACTGATGGAGACTTGAGCTTAATCAAAAATACCTCAGGCTATACCTCAGGGGGACATAAACTCACATTCAAACTCCCACAGTATCCAAGCTATGGGGTAGCAGGCCAGGGCCTGTCAGATAGTGGGTCTTTAATGTGGTAGCATTTAGCCAAAGCTTTATTGCTTCCTTTTGACTAAGGTCAAGCGTAATATCTTGGCCAAAGCTTTGGGCTGAGAACTATGGCTTTCTATCACAACACCCAGCAGACAGAGGGCCTCTGTCCCAGCCTCAGCCTGGGCACTCCTTTCTCCCCAGAGATCACACTCTCATGTTCATGACCCAGCTTGACTTTTATCTGTTGTTTCATCTCTGAAGTAGGAATCACATCACACAAGCTCAAATTCCTGTGCAGGGCTTGGGAAGGGTCATGAATGAGCAAAGAGGCATGACCTGTGGAGCTCAGGTAAGGAGAGCCAGTAGCCAGAGTCAGCTGCCAGCATTCACACACCTCAACCCAGCATTGACAAAACATTGAACTTTGCACAAGTAACTGGAAATCTATATTATTACACGAACTCCTTCAAGTTGTAAATATTGATATTTAATTCACATTCTAACACTCTATAGATCAAATATGTCTAGTGGCCCAATAATAATAGCAACAGTGCCAGGCTCTCTTGCAAACACTTCTGTATGTTCCTAAGAGGCCCAACCCCAAAGCCATATTTACTCCCATTTCTAAATGAGAAAACTGAAGTACAGAGAGATTCATTTGCCCTAAAACACTCATCATGTAAATGAGGTGCTGAGATCTACTGGGGAGCTGGACAGCTGGGAGGCTGCGCTCCTCAGGGCTCTGTGGCCTGCAGAGCCACACATGGACAGCTTCCATCCACGGTGCCCTGCGCCTACTTGCTCTCTACAAGGAATCTCTGGCCTTTCACTTCCCTGCTTGGGAAACTACCCTGGCGGCTGAAGCTGGGGGAGACACAGCTCATGATTGTGAGTGGTTTCATCTGGGGTGTGCAGGCCTCCCCAGGGCTGAAGTTGGAGCACCGCTGCATCCATGAGGGATCCAAGCTGCTTCAGAAAGACAGCTCGAGATTGTCATCAGCCACTTTGTGATGGCAGACATAGGACCTTGGACTGCACAGTAGCTAGGGGCACAGGGATAGAAGCCACTGGAGATAGTTAGCTTTTCTTTGTTGTGACACATCCCCTGAGGGAAACAGCTTAAGGGAGGAAAGGTTGGTTTTGGTTCACGGTTTCAGAGTGATGGTCCAAGATTGGCTGGCCTTATGGCATTGGCTGGAGGCGAGGCATCGTGGGTCAAGGGGGTGGAGGAGCAGAGCTGCTCACCTCATGGTGGCCATGAAGCAGAGAGGCAAGAAAGATCATCTGAGGACAAGCTATGCTCTTCAAAGCTATGCCTCACTTGACCTCCAGTGGGCCTGTTCAGCTGTGGATTCATCAGTAGATTCATCCATTGACAAGGTTAGCCCTATCTTGATCCAATCATCTCCCCGTTCACCACAATCTGGGACCAATTCTTCAACACATGACTTGTTGTCAAAACCATAGCAGAGCCCAACTCCAGGCTCTGTCACCTTTGTGTCTAAACTCACTTCCTCATCAATAAATGGACATAATAATTCCTTCCTTATATTTTACATAGAAGGGAAGACACTAAGGTAAGGCAAGAAGGGTTCTTCAAATACAAAGCTGAAGGAGGTCAACTATGTGTGTACGAGCGAGTGTCTTTATAGTTTTCACGCTGTCAGAAGTCTTCCTTCACTCTTGTCTGGCCCTGAGCACAGAATCTGATGGCTTATCCCTGTGCAAGACTCATAAGAAAAGTCATTATTGTCATAGGTGTTGTGTGTCTGCTGGCTGACCCTTAAGGATCTGTATGTGGCTGATCAAACAAAAAGAATGAGTGAGGTAAAATTGTGCAGGGCCACAGTGCAGCAAAAAGGCATGTGACCATGCGAACGGCAAAATCAGGCCACTGAAATTGGCATGGCTGGTAGAGAGAATTCCTTCAGCATGATGGCCTCTCCACAGCTTATTCTCACAGAGCTGGCCGTTCTCATCATGCATTGATGCCATGGCAATCTGAAAACCCCCTAGAAGGACAAAAAGAAGAATATACTCTGGTCTGGAAGTTGCTCACCATTCCCCTGCCTTGGTTCATGAGTAATAGTCCCCTTCTGGGATGGGTTATTTTCTGTTTTCAACTTGACCAGATTCAGTCTGTAAGGGTGCTTCCGGGAAGGAATAACTGAGCAAGGCAGTCCTTCCAACAGAGTGGGCAGCCCTTCGGGTAAGAGACTGTAGGTAAGGAAGTTCTGCAAGACCTCAGAGCTTTTTCTTCTGCTGGCTGCCTGAGCTCCTCCCGACTTCTTGGATGTCCTCTGTGGACCTTGGCACCCAGCCTACCAAGGAGGGATTGAAGAGGCAACTTTGAGCTCTCTCTCCCAAACTCCCTCATAATAAATCTCCTCTGAATACATATTCATTCTATCCATTCTGTTCCTGTAGAGAACCCAAATGCGATGAGATGAAGTAAACTGACAATAGACAGGGGATAAGAAACTATTTTTTATTAAGTTTTATTGATGCCTAAGGCATGGAAGACACTCAGATAGTAACAAACTATCTGATTCCTATCCAGAGGGGCTTGGCCTCCCAGGAGAAGGGAGATGATAGGGACCATGGGAGGCTAGGCACAGTAAGTAAAGATCACCCCAAGTGACAGACACCTGCAGTCGTCTTTGGCTTGGCTGGTGTCAGACCTCGATTTCTTCTTCTGGTGGAAATGAACCCTGTTTGGTAGAAGGAGGTGGCGTCACATAGAAGATTCTCTGTGTTTGATGATTGCTTTACTCATTTAGACTATCTTTTTTAACAAGAACACAGCGTTTCAGAAACAGTCTTATGTTCACAGATTTCTGCACTGAATATAACCAATTCAAAACATGCCAAAGAAATACATTTGGGGTAGATTATTTTGCTCCCATATGAGTCCGTATTAACTATGTCTGGGCCTATAGGACTGCATGGAAGAGTCAAGATTAGGCCACTTGGTATGTTGCCTGACACACAGTAGGAATGCTCAAAGGCCATTCCCAACCATCCCCAAGCCTACTGCCTCAGACAGAGACCAACTATGGCCAGCATTGTGAGTGCCCAGAACTGCCTGGCAGGAAGGAGTGCCTCTTTTCACTGAGCACTGCCAGCTCTCACGATGCTCTTTAGATGTGTCCTTCAGCCTGAAAAATAGCTCTGAGTGCTAAGCATTCCTGCCCAATTTTTTTGCAGTCGGTACACAATGCAGAGTTGAATACAGCTAATTTTGAAAGGAGTAGATTCTACAAGGAAGCGTTTCCTCCCCTTGGCTCATTCTGGGGAGAGCCAGGACCCCGTTTCTTACTGAACATGTTTGGCGTAGCATGAAATCCAGATGGTGAGGGTAGGGGGAGATACTCATGATCACCATTGCCAGGTCCTCATGGCTGGACGGTACTCTGGCTAATCATGCACAGATCACAGTGCTCTGCCCTGGGGAAATCAGCCTGTGCTCACTGTGGCAGGACTTGCACATGGCTCTGACAAAATACCTGATGGAGACAATTTAGAGAAAAAATTTGTATTGGCTCCTGATGTAGAGGGTATAGCTCATCATAGCAGGGAAGACATGGCTGTCAGGGAGCGTCTGTCTATGGCAGTGGAAACTTGTAAAGCAGGTTCCTCACACCTTGATGAATCAGGAAGCACAGGGATTGGATGAGAAGTACAAAAAATTAGAACCCTCAAAGTTCTGTTCTTAATGACCCGTTTATACCATCCATCACCAAGGTTCCATAACCTTCCAAGTTAGCATCACCAACTAGGGACTCAGTGTTCAAATACATATGTGAGATATTTCATATTCAAACATAATCTTTGGTGACCCAATCAGTCAATATCTTCCAGGTGTGGGACCTATGCTCAGAGCAGGAGCAACAAACAGAAGGGTACAGCCCTCACACTGAGGGCAAAGACACAAAACCAGCAAAATCAAGGCAGTACAGTACGCACAGTGACAGGGACGTGGCAGGCACATTGCATGTCACCCCTACTGAGTTAAACTCCTCAAAGTACACAGCCACTCTATATATTTGCTTGGAGAGCATGATAGATAGAAACACAAAAACCTGCTGAAATAGAACAGGAATTAATTGGAAAGAAGAGAGGTTCAGTGGAGAAGGGAACAGAGAAGTGAGACAGAGGAGGATGGTGAGAGGAAATTGTTATCAAGGTGCATTGTGCCTACGTATGGAGATTGTCCCAATTTTTTTTTTTTTAGTTTTAATGAAAAAAAAGCAATCTTGTTGAGTGAACACGCAAACATATGACAAAGGTGACTTCAAATTTAGAAGTCTCAACACACACAATTACCAGATTCATGGTGCTTTTTTATAAAAAGAAACTTTTATCTCTGAAAATCATTTCAAGGTTATAAAGTCAACCTAGGTGTCTATCGACAAAAGAATAAATAAATAAAATGTGGTATATACACACAATGGGATTTTACTCAACCTTAAAGAAGAATGAATTTATGCAATCGGCAGGAATATTGATGTGACAAGATTATCATATCAAGCACATTCAATCAGACTCAGAAAGACAAATACTATGTATTTTTTCTCATTTGTGGGTCCTAGATTTTATATACATACATAGAATCTTGTATGTATTTATGGCACAAAAGTAAAAAAAAAAGTGTCGAGGGAAATGAAAGGAACTAGTGGAAGAAGAGGAGAAAGATGAGAAGATGTCACTGAGCACTTGCCAGGCACCTCGGACAGCTGGAAGGCCATTTCCACCAGAGTTCACACCATATTGGGAAATAAGCACTTGAATGAAAATGTCTTTATAAAACCCATTCGTTACCAGGTATAATGAATATATGACAATAAAAACCAGAAAACAGTGGTGGTAATAGTGACCTTCAGGAACCCGAACTGACAAACAGAACTGCCTTTCCAAAAGCCATGGTGGGATTTATTAAACATTTATACAAATTCTCTTGTCGTGAAGTAAAGAAACGACACTTTGTGCCTCCTCTGGGGCTTTTTGTTGAGAATGGCCAATACCGTGCTGAAGTGATGAAGGTCAAGTCATCCTGGAATGGAGGCAATTGTGGTTGAAAAGCAGGAGGCAGGAAAGGCAGCAGGTCAGCAATGGCCTTCTGGCTGGGCGAGGTCCAAAGTGCTTAATTCCCAGGACTGTTCATAGGTCGCTAGGGTTGGAACTTTGGGCATATATCCAAAAAACATGGCTTACTTTGGAGATTGGGATAGTGGCCAGCTTCATGGGCACCCTCTGTTAAGACGAGGTTGTGAAGCAAATCTGCTAGTTTCGTGCTAGGATGGGAAGGGAGAATGTAAAATTAAAACCCAAGACATGGAAAAGCCCCAAAGAATGGTGCAGAATTGAGTGATTAGGAATACAAGAATGGATGCATCAGAAATGACAGCCATAAATTATTCCTTGAATTTATAGAACTTACATAATTTTGCATTTCATACAGATTATCTCATTAATGCTCATTGTTTAATAATTGAAGATTGAATTTGTGCCCATGTAAATTTTCATTGAGGTTTCATAACCACACCAGGCAATTTTCACGGTCCCATTGAGGCCTTTGCAGAGACGTTGTAAAGACCTGTCCTAATCCATGAAGCCAAGAAATCACAGAGGGGAAAATTACCCTTATTGCTCATTGCACCCACACCCTGTCAGGAATGATCTCGCTCCTCCAGATGCCTACAGGCTGTAGGTCACAACTCTAGTGTTGGGGGGTTTCACATCTCATGGACCTCTCCCTGATATGGGTTGCTGATAATTAATATGAAAAGCAACACGGGGGAGAGAGAGAGAGAGAGAGTTTTGGATCCTCCCTTCCCTCCTCCTCCTCCTATTCTGAGTTCTTATCCTCTAATACCAAAGAATTGCACACAGGGACAGAATTAAATTTTAATTACACATTTATTCTAATTTAGTAAATTAGGAAAAGGGGAGTTGGATGGGGAAATTTCCCAGTCATCATGTGGGAAGTTACAGAGTTCTCCTGCTACCAGTGTGGGGAGAACTTGTGTCAGAGAGTTAACAGAACTTACAGTATTTAGTTAAATAAACAGCCCAAGAAAAGATAACAGAAAGCTCCCTTTATGAGAAAGAGAGATTCATAAGAGAAAAAGTCTGGAGCCTGCCCCCCCTACCCCAGCCATCAGCTGGGGTAGGGGTATAGGCCTTACCTCACTGAGGCCTGCGTCAGCAGTCTTTCTACTCCATTGCCATGTGGGAGAAGAGGGGCCCACTTCCTCTAGGGACTCTAGTTTTAAGTCCTCCCCAGGTGAGTCAGAGAGACAGCTGATTGGTTTATATTTGACCAATCAGTTTTAGCACCTAGGTTGTAGCTCTAACTAAACACCCCCCCTCAAGGGGAGGGGGGCTGCCTCAGCAGAGAGGTCTGACTGTCACATCCCCACCAGGTCCTAGGTCTTGTCACTTTTGACCCGCTGGCCTCTAGCTCACTGTATATATTAGTAAACACTAATACATAGTACTGTCGTCTTTTACTTGGCTTTTGCCTTAAGCTTTGAAGAATGCCACAAGTGTCTTGTTATATTAAACATGATCCCTTTCATTGCACTGGGGGTTTTACTTATGAGATAACAAGGTGGGATCCTTACACTGCCTCCCCAGCAAGACCTACCTACCTACCTACCCACCTACCTTCCTCTGGGAAGGACTTGGAGATGAACTCTCCACCACTGCCTACTCCTAACCCCGTGTGCCTCCCCATCTTCCTGCCCCTCGGTATTCGTTATGATTATATCTGGTGTCTTCTCTTTTTGATGCTGTGACTGATGGAAGCAATTTAAAGAAGGAAAGACTATCTGGGCCCATGGTTTCAGAGGGTTCGGTCCATGGTCATCTGGCCCTATTGCTTTTCAACTTGTAGTGAGGCAGAGACATCTTTAGCTGAAAGGGTGTGGCGGGGGAAAGCTACTCACCCCATGGCAGCCAGGAAGTGGAGAAGAGAGAGGACACCTGAGCTGGTGGGGCTTCTTTCCTTTGTCCCCTTTTGTTCTGCTTGGGACCCCAGCCCATTGGATGGTGCTGCCCACATTCAGGTTGCATTTTTCCCATTTCCTGAGATGTCTCTGGAAATAACCATCAAGCTGGGGAATTAAGACTGACCATCACATCTGGTAAACCAAAGTGTTTCCCTAAGTTCCATAAACCTTCCTAAAAATAAACAGAACCTAAGGAGGAGGTAGAACCCCAATTTATAATGGAAGGGTTAGACGTGTAGGTGGGATCCTACTAGCTGTGACTGGTGTCTGAAGCAGGGGACAGTCTGTGTGAACGCATACTCTAACGCCAACAAGGTGGTGTCTGAATAGAATTCAATTATGGGGCACACAAGCTGATGTCTGCTGAGGGATTATTTGGTGTAGAGTGAATGCCCTCCCATTTCCCCAGAAGTGATCAGTGGTGACTTCGATGATGAACAGAAAAAAGTCTGACCTCCTTTTGTTTTTATTCACACATGCATTTGCAATATTCGCTGTGTTGAATCGCTGTTTCACCTTCTTACCTTTTTGCCTCTTTCTGCATTTGGTGAAGTGACTGACAGATGTCAGATGCTTAGTCTTCAAATCTCCTGATTTGAACAGCAACGTCGGAGAACACACGGTTATAACATTGTCCCCTTGTGGACCAAGGGCATTCCTAGCATGGATTCCCCAAAACAGAGCTTCAGACAAGAACCTGGGTGAAAAATAAGTATTTGAAGGAGATTAGGAAGGGGAGGGGAGGCAGCCAGCTGCCAGAGTGTTATCAAGTCAGCTTCCAAAAGTGAATCCCAACAGGAGCTCTGGGAGATAATGGGACACACTGTCATTCTTTGTCCTGATGCTCCTAAAAGTACTGTAGGTTTTTGCCCAAGCTTCCCTGGAACTTTGCATTGTCTGATCCCACCAGCAAGAGAAAGGCTTCACACCAAGGAGCATGGGTCTTGACATTCGAAGACAGGCTAGAGGACACAGAAAGGAGTTGTGGGGAAAGACAGGTGTGCGCAGGTGACACCTGATACACTTGCCTTTTAAATAAGCAGCCAGGTGATAAAACTGAGCTAAAGCCTTGTCTATGGGGCCTGATTCTACCTGTGCATCAGCATCCAGAAGTTGCTTCTTTTAACAGGGGACAAACAGAAAATCCTGCCTCATTCTTTGTTTGAGCTCCAGAATATAGTGAGAAAGCCTGCCAGAGCTCAGAGCTGGAAGAGGGGGACACCAATTCTGGACGTGGAAGTATTTCAGCCTGGGGCAGGGCTGTGAGCACTGGTCACCTCCCCAAGAGCAGTCATTCTTCCACAGACACCTTGAAGCTATGATATCAGTAATAGATAATTCATGTTTACTAGGGTACAACCCCTGAGTGCAACAGAAGAGATATTTAGTTAATGAGGCCAGAGATCATCAGAGTAATACAGCAGGGGTGGACAAAGCCTTTCTGGCCTCATCAATTATCCATCCAATCCAAGTGCTAACCAGAACCAACCCTGCTTAGGCTCTGAGATCAGATGAGATTGGGCGTTTTCAAGGTTGTATGGCTGTAGACACGATCAGCTGTTTCCCAAGCCCTCTGCCCACGCTCCTAGCTGCTGTTTCCTACCCGTATTTGTTTGACATCCCACCCTCCCTGCTTTAGGACCCTTCTCCAGCATCACCTTGTCAGCGACCTTTCCTTGAGAGAGTACATACATAAAGCACACGCTCTGCTGCCTATCTGCCATGTGGACTTCCATGTCTCTGATTCGTTGGCCTCACCCCACTCCTGCCACTAAGCTTCAAGCCATGACTACTGAGTCTGAGAACCCCAGAATATTCCCTAGCATGTGTATGATAAACATTCAATGACTTTTTGCTATTGTTGATGCATAGCTCCAGCCAAGTGAAAGACACAGGATGAGAAAATTAAGAAAGACTTCTATGGGCTGTGAATAAACTTGAATGGCACCCAAGATCCAGGCTGGGGAGGGGTGCTACGCTCTTACAGTAAAGCACAAAACAGTAAATAGGTCTGGAAAGATGGCTCAGTGCTTAAAGGCACTTACTGCAAAGCCTGATGGGCAGGGATCAACACCCCAGAACCCATGTAAAGCCAGATGCACAAGGTGGCATATATGTCTGGAGTTCGCTTGCAGTGGCTGGAGGCCCTGGTGTGCCCATTCTCTCTCTCTCTTTTATTTCTCATAAATAAATATTTTAAAATATTTTTTTAAAAAGCAGCCTCTGTGGGTCACATATAATCAGTCATTCTTATTAAAAATTGTAAAAGATGCTCTCTGAAAATGTAAAGCATTTTTTTTTCTCATACTATGGCCATAGTTTGCTGACCTTGATGTGGAGGAAAAGCGACTTGTATAACGGAGCTGTCAGTGGAAAGACCCTAAAGAATTTAGCAGGCAGCAAGAAGGATGCCCATGTCTCATCAGAGGGAGCGGCAGCCAGCAAGAGCTGAGAAGAGAGAATCGGGGGAGTGGGAGGGCCAGGCACATGGCCTCAGAGGTCACAGACATGAGTTTCTACCACATTCTAAATGCGATAAGAAGTCATTTGAGTGTTTTAAGTAAGGAGGTGAGATAATGTGACATGTTTTACAAATGATCACTATGGCTACTACTTGGGGAATGGCTTATGGTGGGAGAAGAGAGGCAGTCCACCCTGGTGTGGGCTGTGCAGGAGGCAGGGGAGATGGTAGCCAGGTGATGGAGAGATGTTTTCTGACTTGGGACACGGACGGCATTGCTTACATGTTTTGTTTCTTTAGCCTTCTTTTCTTTTAACAAAGGTGCTTTCCTGGGGGCACTTAATACACTTTCTATACACATTGTCTATAAAAGGTGGGCAGAATATCACACACTCACTCTGTCAGCAATCTTTAGAAGGTAGCCATTGAGGGTGTTTCTGGTTATTCAGTATTAGGAATAATTTTGCATCAGCCCTGACTTCTCAACCCAAGAGCCTTGCCAAGATCATCTCTTTGAAATGGCCTCCAGTGGTCTCTGAAGGCTCCTATGTTTTCTCTACTTCAAGAGGGATCAGAAAAATAAGTCATGTCCAGTAACCCTTTCCTGGGGTCTGGGACCTCTTCGTCAGTGCTCCTCAACAGCATCCATTTTCTCTCAATATTCCCTTACCTCCTCACCCCTGCATTCTTGCCTTTTGCTACCCTTTCTTTTCCCTTCGAATACCTGCTGTGAGGGGCTGGAGAGATGGCTCAGAGGCTAAAGGCACTTGTTTGCAAGGCCTGTCAGCCCAGGTCAAACTCCCCAGTTCCCACATAAAGCCAAGTGCACTAAGTGGTGCATGCATCTGGAGTTCGTTTGCAGTGGCTAGAGGCTCTGGTGCACCCCTACTCACAGTTTCTCTCTCTCTCTCTCTCTCTCTCT
>PVHP010000244.1:0-57500 GCA_004024765.1 Zapus hudsonius
CAGGGGCATCAAGTTCATGGTCATCTCAGTTACATTTTGAGTTTGAGGCCAACCTAGGTTACATGAGATGTTATCTCAAAATAAAAATTTCTTTATGAAGGGAAAAAAATAACTGTATTTCTTTATATAGAGAGCTCATGAACACAGCAATTAGTTTTGTAAGCTGGCAAAGGAGAGAATCTGTTAGTAAGACAGAAGCCAACATTTCATGGAACTTAACCACAGAGGTGCTATCCCCTCACCTCTGCCCTATGCTGCTAGTTATGAGCTCGTCATCAGGATACTACACATTTCAGAGTGGAGATTACTCATGGCATCCTTCCCAGGAAAGAGGGATCACTACAAGCTATTTTAGACTATGTCTATCACATCTCCCAACTTCAATTTTCTCATCAGTAACATGGGAATGACAATGATCTCTACTTGTTTAAAGAATTAAATGTGCTCATGTATCCAAAGAGATCCGAAGAATGCTAGGCACATAGTAAGTGTACAATAAATGTTAGTTCCTCATCAGGACTGCTATGTTTTTCTTACTATTTTATTATTATGTGGCCATGAACAAAGCTCTTCTAGCTTCCCATTAACACATAAAATAAACACAGTAGGAAAGGCACCAAGGTGAGGCATAACAGCCCCAATAGACTAGCTTAATGCCACCCATGCTGAAATCCAGCTGCATCCACCCTACCCCATCACCCACCTAACAACTCTGGAAATTCAGTGAGAATGGAGAAGGCGAGGCTTTTTGGTTAAGACAGAAGGGCTGAAATGTTTCCTGACCTAGCTCTAACTCTTTATAGTGATAGAGATCCTCTCAAAAGCAAACCACTGGTTGACTCCAGTCTTCAAGTGATGCGTCTAATATCTATTTCCCAAATACTATTCTCATCTCAGCTTATCACAAATAACTAGACGTCCATGATGAGTGGGCTACAGCCCTGTCTTCCCATACTTTGTATTTAAGAACGATGGGCTACTACTAATCTAGGTGAAGTGGTGGCTTTGGTACTGCTGGGCATCCTCTAAGAAAGCCCACTGGACCAAAGTCCAAACCTTGAATATGACTGGGTTTACACAGATAACAAGAATATTTGTTTCCCTTAGCAAAAAATTCTTGGTCAGCCTCCTTCACAGAGTACACTCCTCAAAGCATTTATGAGTTTACAGATTAGATCAATGACTTTCAGGCCAAGAAACAAAACTGAATTAGGCAGTCATCCAAGTGATGATGAGATATCACACAAAGAAGTAAATAAACAAGCCTGAAAGTCACCCCAGAAGTAAAGGGGATTTTCTTTTTGTCCATAATAGATATGATAAATTTGTCCCATTTCATTTCTTTGTACAAACTATTAAATTCTTAAAGCAAAACAACCGTATTCCAGGCACTCCAGAATCCCTAGCACTTTGCCTGATGCCAGCACAAGGCAGCCCTCTCTCTGCTTGTTAAGTAACTAAACATTTAGGTACTTAATTGATGGGTTGTCAGATTGATTTACTGACTGGCTGAGTAATGTTATCAAAAAGGTCAAAAGTGCTGGTTTTAAGTATCATCACTGTTCTTAAAATATAAACATATTTGTTAGCTGATTGAGACAGGTTTCAGCAAATAATGCTAGAGCATGTGGTCATCCATCTCTGTGCAAAGAAATGAACCTTAGGCTAAATCTCACACATATCGTTACTAACTCCAAAATGTATCACAGATCTAAGGATAAAATAGAAAACCCACACTTAACAGAAGAAAATGGGAGAAAATCTTCATAACCTGGGTCAGCTGAAGTCTTAGATTAGCCAAACAAAAGACATTACCTATAAAAAAGAAATAAACTTGACTTTAAGACTTTTTAAAATTTTTCTCACTGAATATTAAAAGATAAATCACATATCTGACAAAGACTTGTATTCAGAACATATAAGGACTCTAAAAACTTGACAATATGACAACAGAACAATTAAAAGTTGGGTAAAAGACTTGAGCAATCACTTTACCAAAGAAAGTACAAGTACATAAAACAAGGGCTCAACCTCAACAGCCACTAGGAAATGCAAATGAAAGCCAAGATGAGATACCACAGCACATCTATTAAAATGGCTGAGATTAAAAACATATGCATAATACTGAGTGCTGGTGGGGACACAGAACAACCAGGACCATCAAGCTGCTGGTGGAGAAACAGAAGGAAGTACAACTCTGGAAAACAGGCAGCTTTTCAAGTTAAATATATGCCTGCCATTTAGTCCAGAGGGCTGACCCCCGTGTTTTTAACCCCAAAGAATGAAAACTCACATTCATACAAACATCTGTACACAAATGTTCTAAGTGTCACTATTTGTGATTGCCAAAAACTGGAAACAACTCAAATATTCTTAGAGTAATATTAAGCTATCGTAAAGACAATGGATGACTCCTTAGCAATCATAAAAGAGTAAAACCCCATAGATACAAACAACCACTTGGATGGATCTCAGTAGCGTTATACTGTGTGAGCGAACCCAGGATCAAGAGGTCACATATGGTATGACTTCATTTGTGAGGCACTCATAAAGAGACAGCCAGAGTGATGGAAAAGAACTCAGTGGTTTCTAGGGAACAGGATGGGATGAGGGTGTGACTATAAAGCTTGAGGGAATTTGGGGTATAATGGGATTATTCAGCTATTATTTGTGATAATGGCAACATAAGACTATTTATGTATTCATAGTCCAGTGCACCAAAAAGGAAGGGAGCCAGTTTAATTTTATAACTTCAAAAAAATCTAATCCCAGCATTCTGGAGGGTGAGTCAGGAGGAGTCACTATGAGCTCAAGGCCAGTCTGAAATACAGAGTGTCGCTCTATCTCAAAACAATAATAATATAAAAAATAAAGAGGGATGTATCTGGTTACATACAGATAGACCTGATTGCTTGATCTACCTTAAGATAATTTTCTTTATAAAATTAGATTTCAGTTTTTAAAGCAGAACCTCTCCCAGACTCACTCTAAAATACATAAGAACAGAGAGGAAAATTACAAAACTTATTACAACCCTTAGGCAAAGAATAACAGCATTAGTGTCAGAAAGGATTTTCCACCTGCCAAGGAACTGGGTTGAAAATGAAATTCAGGGCCCTTCTGTGTTAAGCATCTCAAAATAAGTGGAAAGAGCTTCATCTAGTTTGACTGTCTTCTGCTGATGTCTATGGAAACAGGAAAACGGAGCAGCAGTTTCTTTGCTGTGTTAGAGACGTACTCAGCATCCAGAAGGCTGCTTTCATTTCTTCTCTAGCAGGCAGGTAATAGATACCACTCTCAGATATTAACTGCATAGCATTGAGAAAGTCCCTAGTATGGGCACATAAAACCAGAACAGGGCAAGCTGCAGACAGGAAACTAGCAGGAGTCAGCCCAGGGATGCTGGCAGTCCTTATACCAATCGGATGTCAGATGATCCAGCAGAGACGGCAGGGAAGCACTTCTTGTCAGAAGATGCACTGGGTTAGCCCCCTGGTCTCAGGAAAAGCAGGCCACCCCCTAGGGACAATGAGGCAGCATCATTTGTGTCTTTGGCTCTACTCCTTTGTATATGGATCTGGGGAAGTCATTTACCCTTCCCAAGCCTACATGTCCTCATACATCAAGAGGCATGACTGGTACCCATCTCCTAGTGAGCTCACATGGCCAAGCTAGGAGCAATGGGTTTTCCTTCCCTGATGCTATTTCTCTCCTTCCCATGCTTGTCTTTAAATGAAAAAAGATTAATTTAAGAGAATATTCAGGATTGGAAAAAATGGCTCAGTGGATAAAGCACTTGCCATACAAACCTAAGTACCTGGACTTGGGATCTACACACTGTAGCGGGCATTTGTAATCCTACAGCTAAGAAGAATCATCCAGAGCTCATCAGTCAGCTGGCCTGGTGGACAAAGCAGTGAGCAACAAGAGACTTCGTCAAACAGGGCGGAAGGCAAGGATGGACAGCATGAGTGTCCTCTGAACTCCACCTAAAACCCATGACATGTGTGCAGCCACATTGACACACACACACATCGAACACTAAAAACAAAAATAAATAAGAGTGCCTGATAATTGTTCCTAGCCTTCATAGAGTGTAGCGCTATACCTTATAATCAAATTATGGAAAACCACTGCTAAAATTGAAACCTAAGAAAAGGGCACGGATCACACAGAGGAACAAAAATAATTATACAATACTTCTCAATAGAAACTTTGTAGAGCAAAGCATTAGTCTTAAAAGTGATGAGGACAAGAGCCTGCCATCCTTGAATTCTTAACAGCAGTGATATCTTCGAGTATTAAGGTGAAAATACTGTCTTTTTAAGACTAACCAAGTTAGCAGAATTTTTTTGCCAGCAGGTTTGTAAGGTCCCAGAAACTTCCTTTAACACAGAATATTTCCAGGCAGGAAAAAAATGACGACCCACAATGGAAATCTGATGTGTGGAGGGCTGAAGAATATTAGGATGGAAAACATATTGATAACTATGCAGTGCATTTTTTCTAGTTCTTTCTTCAGTGATACCTTAAGCTCAAAACAAAATAACTATATTATGGGTTTTGACATACGTACAGAACCAAAGAGGACAGCACTAGCACAAAGAATAGGAAAAGGGAAAAGAGGTGCATTATTATAGAAATATTATGCTGCATGTATGCTGCAAGTAATATAATATTTGAAAATAGATTATGGTAAGTGAAGATGCTTTATAAACCCTAGAACAATTACTATAAAATAAAATGAAAGGATATCACTGTAATCAACTGGAGAAAAAAACAAATTAAAAATAATCTAACAGAATAAAAGAAGAGAAAGAAAATAGTAGAAACAAATAGAAAATGATAGCTTTGAACCAAACTTCAATAATTACATGAAACATAAATGACCAATCAGCACCAACTAAAAGGCATGAAGGATAAGAAGCAGGACCCAACTTTATATTGTCTAAGGAGACCCAGTTTTAAACATAAAGACTTGAACAGGTTAAGAGTATAATTTTTAAAAAGTCATACTAAGCGAATACTAATCAAATAGAGGAGTTACTGTATTAATATTAAAGTTGGCTTTAGAATAAGATATATTAATACAGATAAAAATAAATGGGTGAGTAAGTAAAGGAATGATAGGTGAAAGAAAGAAAAGAATAAATTTCAAACAACTTTCTAAATTATGCTCAACTCTCTTAGAACTACTCCAGGTTCAAAGAAAATGAACTGAGCTTTGAATACAAAGTTCCTCGGAATTGACAAACTCCATCTTGTACTTGATTCAATGGTCCTCCCAGAGTTGCCCCATGTTCCCCTCAGCAGGAGAATATTGGGGATACTTAAAGATTATTTTTTCTTTGAAGAACAGAGATACATGTGTTACAATTCATGCCTTATTCTCTGCAACTCTGAAAAGGAAAGTCTCACACCTATTCAGAAGACTCAGTGATGAGCACTGTAAGGTCTGCTGGGATTTCACACTTTTCCAAGTTCAACTTGAAGACGGTTTGAATGTAGGTCTCATGTTCCTGATTTGCTCTTAAAACATCCTGGAAAAGTCCCACGGTAGGTGGTAGGGTGAGGCTTGGGACAGTTTTCCACAAGACCCTATTTACTGAGGACTCAGTTGTTATCAGAATGTAGCAGGAACTCCCTTGGGCTTCCCATTCCAGTATATTTAAGTAAATAATAAATTAGCAAGTAAATAAATGAACCTAATATTTACATAGTAGTATTTACTGTGTAAACACTAATGAGGTGGTGAACCCTAATTAGACATTTATTTTAGCAATGTTTTCCTGCCCAATGCATCTTTAAGCTTATGCCTAGAACCAATACATTTTTTCTATTGTTTTCTAATTTCTGCAACGTTACTAAACTTTTTTAAGGAAGGACCGCTATGTTTGGAGCCAATTCAGACTATCATTTCTCTTTGTGGGTATCCTTCAGTAACTCTCAAAACTTGTAAAACACACACACACAAAAAAAAAACTGGGGATGTAGCTCAGTTGATAGAGTACATCTGGATCCCAGCATTGGGGAAACAGATGAGGAGGATTGAGAGTTCAAGGCCATCCTTGGCTATACAAGTTTGAGCCATCCTGAATTACATGAGACCTTTTCTTTCAATAAAAAAAAAAACTTTTAAAACCACCTATTCTCTGGAAAAGTCTGCCATTTCTATGTTAACAGGAAGATATGAGCCACCTCTTGATATGCAGGAGTTCAAAAATTTCAAAATCAGGAAATTGAGGAGCTCAGCTGGTACATGGCTCTTCACTCTCAGTATTGTGAGAGTCTGAGCCCTCGGCAGGCAGGAGCCTACACACTGATTCAGCTGTTCAGATACCTCACCACCTCTGACTACTGTGGCACTATTGAGTCTATCTAAAGGGAATGACTCTTAATAGAATTTTCTTCTAAGTCACATTGGAAGATGCTATCTTATTTACCCAAATGATGTTGATTAAAAGGTTGAAATGAATGCTAAATGAGATGCTTTGTTTACTCATAGCAACAATTATTTCCCCAGCCTTAAGCATCTCTGTAAATTAGTGCTTTTTTCCCTGTGCTTCAATGGCTGGTGAATTATGAATATGTTTTTCCTGTAAGAAATTAGATAATGGTCTCGCCACTTCTAACAAGACATTATAAATAATGTCAAGTTACAATTTGATTTAAAATATTGTCCTTAGCCGGGTGTGGTGGCGCATGCCTTTAATCCCAGTACTAGGGAGGCAGAGGTAGGAGGATCACCATGAGTTCGAGGCCACCCTGAGACTACATAGTGAATTCCAGGTCAGCCTGGGCTAGAGTGAGACCCTATCTCAAAAAACATATATATATACACTCTCCCTGATCTAGGTTACCTAAATTCAATTTTTTTAACCTATAGATCAATTATATAAAATCAAGCTGTATTTGTAAGTACTTGATATTTCTACAACAATGAAGCTATTCTGGCCATAACCTTTAATAAGAAGTGATTTTATATTATTCTAAAAATCTATCATTTAAGCAGTCATCATCCTTTCTATTATCTTCAAGATAGGGTTATTTCATCCTGACATCATAAATGAAAATTATCACAAAATTTGATTCATTAATTCCCATAGTCTAACTATTTCACAATGGGGATATATGAACAGGAATACAGTTTAAAATCAGACCTCAGCACTCTGCAGCTATTAAAAAAAAAATCAATGAAAACCAAATGACTCAAAGTAGTTCACCATTAATCCAAAAACTTGCTTGCACCCTGTTTGCCACAAAGGGGGAATTTTTAAATGCAAATTGTTCAATACTCTAATTGTTCCAAAAGCACTTCTGATTAACAATCTTAATGACATGCTAGTGCCTTTTCGTCCTAATCCCCAGGATTTTGTACTTCATGTCAATATGGCTCCAGAGACAACTCAACCCCAAGGTCCCAGCGGAAGAATGCAGCCCTAGGCCGGACTCACTTGACCCCCTTGGCTGTGCTGCTCGCTCGGCAGTGAGGGAATGAAGTGCATCCATTGCTCGTGATTATTAGCTGGAGTGGGACGAGCCTCCTCCTTATTATGCAGATTAGCGGAGCTCTCAGAGCCAGCATATTGTGCAGATGCGGGCTAGCAGCTGCTCCTACAGATGGCAAGTACACAGCTCCATTAGGATGCATCCATTGTCTGCGTCTGCCTGGCGCACAGGCTGGGGCACACTCGGAGAAGAGAAATCGCTTCTTGGCGATGGAAAGGCGCACACACACTCTCAAAACCCTGCACCCAGGAGACTCTTTACACAGCAGGGCCGACAGCACTCAAATTAGAAATCTACCCTAAATAAGGACTTTCGTATGTCACAATTAAGCTTGTGTATTTTTTAAAGCAGATTAACCATTAAAATTGAGTAGTATAATTCAAACTATGCAATACCACATTATTAAATATTCAGATTAAAAACAAATCCTAAGAGATGCATTCGGAAATCTGCACGACGTGCAGCTCTTCGGGGACCTTGTGCTTTTGTTAGCTCCTTTTAAAAGAGGCAAGTTTATCTTCCATAACAGCAAAATGTGATAAGGAACTGGATTCCCCTATTAAAATGTTTGCTTTGAGATACTTTGACCTTCTAGAGTCATTATTTATTCTAAAGCACATCAAAGCAGTTAATGCAAGCTAGCCTGGAATGAAAATATGTGTACAAGAATCTCTTTTGAATGAATAATTTTTAAATGATTAGCAAGTGAGTGGCATTGGTGCATAATTTTGGATATGGTGTAGAATAACTTGATTGCCAACTGAAGACATTACACTACGTAAAGGATAGATGTACTTTGCTTTTTAGTCCAGTCTTCCTCTCAAGGTTAGCCGAGGAAAAGATCCATGGTGAAAAGAGTCTAAGGAAACCAGAACTTTCAAAACAATGGAACGGAACTTTCAGGCTATTAATGTAAGCTTCTTATCAAAATGAATGTACTCTGTTCAGTAGGGTTAATGATGGCTTAAAAGATCACACAATAGAAAAAAAGTGGTGCCATACTCAGTTCCTGTCTGATCAATATGCACACCCTAATGTAATCATTTAAAAGCGTATTTTAAGATACTTGCTAGAATCAGAGTACGGTATTAAAAAAAGAAAAATAGAAAAGCATAAGCAGAATGCTCTGTTTTCTAAACTTTTTACCATCACCAATATAAAGAAATATATCTTCTATCATAACACTTCACATACATGCCTAGATGTACACAAGTTTTATAACACGTGCCCTTCCAACTCCTCATGGTGTATTGGGTTGTTTTCTATTCTATTCTCTTCCTACTTTCTAATGCTCGAGGTAGTGTAGCTGTTCCCTCAGGGTTCGACATGGTCATCATAGCTCAAGACAGAGTAGCTGTAATAGTAGCATTAGACATTCTCAACATTGGGTCTACTAACATTTCAATGTGGAAGAAGAGGGTCAAAGACCCATGAGGCTTGCATCATCCTCAGAGTCTTCACAAGATCCTCAGCAGGCCCTTCCCCTCCACTGGGATTGTATCTCCATGGGGTAGCTTCCGTTAGTTGTCTCGGGGACTGCTCAGCAATGTAGCTGCTACAGAGTCAGCCGTGTTCCTGTAAGTAACCCCAATGAACTCATTCATTCACCAAGCTGGACTTAGCATCATTTCCTTGGTCAGACAATGGGTGACCATGTAGGGTGACTAGATGTGTCTTTACATTTCTTTAGGAAAAGTCAAGTAACACCTATGGCATTAAACATATTTCAAAGCTATTTGTTTAGTCTGTAGTTTGAAATTGCTTTTCTAGACTCTGGCTAAGCAGGCAGTATTAAGAAGGAAATGGATTGGATGAATATCAGCATCAACGTGAAAGGTATCAAGGTGGACCCTACTCTAAATTTCCAGATTAGGATAGCACTAACACTTCCCAGGGTGTTACAAGGAGACAGAACCTCAGAGAACTTGCTTCCTTTCTATAGAATAAGTCATAAAGAGTAACAATGACTGAAGACACTCCGGGATTAGATCAGACAAGTTTAACTGCCTTGGAATCCCTGTTCAAGGTTTAGAAGACCAAAATAACCTAAAACAGATGCCCCCTAAGAGAAACATTCTAAAAAAGACATACAAGGCACGGAGAGCCAAGAAGGTGGAACCCCTGAACCTTGGCTGAAAATAGAATCCTCTTCAAGTCCTAGCAGAAAGACAGCCCAAGTATAACCAAGATCTACAAAGTCACAAAACTTGTAGAAGTTCACACTAGTGGGAATGTAGCAGGCACAAGCTCTGTGACAGCATCGGTCTGGAATTCAACAACACAGGGAAAACACATAATGACAAAGCAGCAAATTTAAAACAGACTGAATTTAGGATTTGGCAAAGTGAATGTCTTGTCATTATGTAAAAATGAAACCTGAGGTTCAACTTGCCCTATGAATCAATTTGAACTCAACATGCATTTTTTGATGAAAACTTCATGAGTCCAGAAAGCTGTTCTATTTACTGCTGCATCCATACTAACTTTCACAAAGTAGGCACTCAATACAGACTTGATGGACAAGTGTTAGCATTTAAAACAGTATGCATGGAGTAACGGATACGTAAATAAGTAACTGCACCAGAGGAGAAGTCAAAAATTCAAGAACACCTTCTACAGAGTAAGTGAAAGATTTGCTGGAAACTGGAAAGCCAGGAGACTCAGAACACTTTGGAGACAGTTTGAAGGGTCATGAGCAGGATGGATACCCTAAAGAAAAGGCCAGAGAATGTGCCAAGGCTAAGAAGTATAACACATCAATACAACCACAGCTATGCCTGGTGATCAGAAAGATAAGTGTCTCAGGGAGACTGAGGGTTTGGAAAAGAGAGGAAATAGATGCCAGTTTAGACAGGAAAGCCAAGGTCAGGTTATAGAGGGTCTTGATTGTGTCGTGCCAAAGAACCTAAACTTGAAGGCAATGAAGAATTTTCTTCAGAAGGGAGGCATAGATTTGATTCAGATTCTCTGGAACAGATAAATAGAGTCACTGAGTTATTTATTATAGGCCCTTTAAATAGCTTTCTCATTTCTGGAAATTCTCAGATCATGGCACCAGCCTCTCCTGTTTATTGCCTAAACTTTTGTAAACCATGAAAGCCAAGAGCATGAGTTCCTTCTCTCACGTCTGGACATCTGTTTTGGGGTCTTGAACTCCACGTCCACACTGTGCTCCTTTGCTGACAAGAGATGGTGGTGGTGTTCCTCTTCTCTTCCCTGAACTGAGACTGTTCGAGGCAGGTATGGGCTGAATGACACGTTTTCCCATGCAATAGGTAAAGATTCCCCCCACTTTAGAAGTTCACTAATGAATTTTCAGTGTCCTTATAGAATATTTGCTAATTTTTTTGTGCTACCTAGCATCTTTTAGGGTCTCTATCTCCAAATTCTTCTCGTTGCCCTTGCTCACACACTTGTATCACCAGTAACCTTCCCACCCCGTTTCTATTTGCTGAAACCCCCTAGCATGACAATCACATTCATTCTTATTTATACTTGGAGTTGAGCATATTGGTCTCTCCCCCATGGATCGCGATCCTTGGAGGCAGGAACCAGGAGTGATTTATCTCTGATCCACTCACATACCAACTAGTAGATACTATAATAAATGAGAATAAATGAAATAGCATATGTGAAATCCCTGTGTATAATGCAAATTACTGTTTAAGTGATAGTTCTTATTAAAGTCTCTCTTTTACACACACACACCAAAACAATTCTTTATTTTCAAAGGGGGGTGTCTATCTGTTTCTTGGCATCCACTCCCAAAGTAGAACACACTAGAGTAAGAACACACTCGAGTCCTTCTTGGCTCCCTCAGTCACATTCTCCCAGAAGCCCTCTTGCTCTGTGCCTTTCCCTCGGCCTTCTCAGCGGTATTCACAGCAAGGCTTGGACCAATTCACATATGTGAACGAGGCCCACAGACTGCCTTTATAGTTGAGTGAACTGAGAGACAGCACACGGGAATTCAGGGGAGAACATCTAAGCACCTACCTTGGGGCTTGTGCTGAATCAGGGTAGTGGTAAGCTGGAGTTGAGTCATAGCTGCACTGTTGACTGAGGCCTTCCTTCTTCAGTGTGGCAGGTTTGCCTTGCCCTGTTGTTTGCTTGACACCCAGACAAGAGTCACCTATGGTTTGCCAATATGCCCACCCAGTTGTTTTTCTTACTATAGAAATACATTTCTTTTATCAAACAGACTGAAAAGACAGTGTAATTTTTTACACCAGAATTTATCGATGTTCCTTAATGTGGTCTCCAGCATTCAGTGACTGAGGGTTAGATTAGTGCCAGTTGCATCAAGGACACTATGAATGACATGACACAAGGGACCTATGCACCCATGGGAGCTGGAAGTGAGACTGAAACCAGTTGTGATCCACGAGCAAGGCACATGGGGAAAAAGCTGGGCAAGAAGTAGGAGAGAGAAAAGAGAAAACAGAACTTCCTGGGACAAACAGAAGCTACCCCTTGTCTCTTGGCCTCCAACCCGATGATGCAAGCAGTGGGTGCCCTTTGTCCAGGTGTCACACAGCCTCCCCCAGGCTGTGAGTTCAGCCATTAGCCAACCAGGCAAACCAGCACATGGACCAGGACATGGCGATAAGAATAGAGCGAGCAAGGATACCTGGGCCCATCCACCGACTTTCAGAACATAGTCGCTACAGGCAGTTTCAAGTCAGCCTCCCAAATCTGAGAGAAATTGCTCTTATTGTTAAATTGATGCAAAGAAGGGAATTCTGGGAAATATAGTTTGACCTTAGCTCAATGGCACAATACAAAGTCACTCTAACAGGCAGCATCGGACTTCAGGCAGGTCAGTTACCAGGTCGTGGACAATGAATAATTTTTTTTTTTTTTTGCTTTTTGTTTTTGTTTTTTGAGGTAGGGTCTCACTCTAGCCCAGGCTGACCTGGAATTCACTATGTAGTCTCAGGGTGGCCTCGAACTCACGGCAATCCTCCTACCTCTGCCTCCCAAGTGCTGGGATTAAAGGCGTGCACCACCCCACCCAGCTAGGAGTAAGTTTTATCTGAACAAAGAACCCAGTAATAGAAGAAAGCAAAGGTACCCCAGAGGATATAAGATATACTTAATGATTGTCTCACCACTGTTACTCAGCACTCACCACAGTGCCTTGAACAGAATAGCTGTTGACCCCTCATAGTGACTTAGATCAACTAACCCTCATTACCTACTTAAAAACAAACAAGGAGATACATAGCAGGTAGAACAGCAATATCATAAAACAGGCTTTGGCTTTGTTAAAATTGTTTCATTCCTTGAAGAGGAAGTTTTGCTTTTGACCAAGTGAGTAATGATATATTTTTTTAATTTGTGTCTACACGTGACAAGTTTTTCAATTTTAAACATAAAAATGATCTTTACTGGGGGTGGGAAGGTTGCTCAGCGGATAAAGCATTTGCCACACAACTCTTAATACCTAAGTTTGAATCTCCAGGCCCTGCATAAAACAGCAGAAACTGGGACTGAGGAGATTGCCCAGTGGGTCAGAGTGCTTGCCGTGCATATATGAAGGCATGAGTGGGCCTGATTCACCCTGAGTCTGAATCCCCAGCACCCATGTAAAATACTAGGGATGGCCACAAGTACGTGCAACCCAGTCCTGTGGGGAAAAGAGCCAAGACTCACTGGGGCAAAAACAGCAGCTTCGGGTCCAGAGAGAGGCTCTGTTTCAAGGCAATGCATAGATGACCATAGAGCACACCTGATGTTGTTCTCTGGCCTCTGCATGTGCACACACATGAGCATGTACAGACCCACAGATACACACCACACTATACTCACAAACCATTCCACACATGCTGGGCACACACACACACACACACACACACACACACACACACACACACGTGCGCGCGCATGCACGCATATGAGCCAAAAATAGAAAAGACAGAAACTGTAACAGTTTTCTGCAAACCCAGTGTACCTATAGTGAGAAGGGAGGCAGAGACAGGAGAATTTCCCAGAAGCTCATGAACAGGTCTTGACTCAAAACAAAAGGCAAGGGGACCCATCCAAAAGTTGTCCTCTGGCCGGGCGTGGTGGCACACGCCTTTAATCCCAGCACTTGGGAGGCAGAGGTAGGAGGATCACCATGAGTTCAAGGCCACCATGAGACTACATAGTGAATTCCAGGTCAGCCTGGGCTAGAGTGAGAACCTACCTCGAAAAACCAAAAAAAAAAAAAAAAAAAAAAAGTTGTCCTCTGAGATCCACATGTACCACCACATAGTCACACCCATACTCACATGCACAGACATGCGCACACACACACACACATACACACAGTAAGTAAATAAATGTTTTTTCATAAGCAAATCTAAATGTAACAATATTTAAATGATTTTTATATAGCACATCCTGATCAAGAAATTAATCCTTAATTAAGCAGATCATTTGCATAAGCATATAGATACAAACAAAAGGCCAATTAATAAATGCATTATACACATTAACCATGGTTAATTATTTCGTCTATGCGTCAATTGCTTTGCAAATTTCTAGCAAATAGGTAAAAGTAAGTAGGAAACAAAAAATAGCTAAATTAGCCAAAAGTTAAACTTTCAATTTTTCAAATAATGAGAAAATTTTAGAAAGTCATACACATTTTTCTTGATAATATTGAAAAAGAATCAAATATAAAAATAAATATGATTATGTAATATCACCTAAAAATTCTATTTTTTTTGGATGAAAAGGGGTTCTTTTCCAATTCTCAAAGCTTGACAATCTCTAGAATAAATCTCTCATGCCATATCATTCAGGGTGATACAGATGCTCAGAACAGGGAATCTCTTGGAACAAACAGAATCCTGGCACTTAATGGATAGATATGTCTAAGTATTAGGAGTTATCCTCCAGCCAGCCAGTTAGGAGCTTTCAGAAATATGCTGAATTTTAATCAGTATTACCAAATGATCATTGCCAACTCAACCTCATTGTTACAGTAACTCCACACTGCTAACTCCAACCAGGCAGAGTTTAGGGGAAGAAGGGGCTTATTTGAAGTTTACAGATCCAGAGGAAGTTCCTTAGTGGTGGGAAAACCCTTTCACAGATCCAACAGAGAGGAAAAAAAAATCACCACCCAGTACCACACACAAGCAAGCACACAAAGCAGGGACCATGGCAGAGCGCAGACCTCTCTGCATACCGTTAGGCAGGAAATCAGATCCACCCCCAAATACACCTTTGGGCTGGACCCCAGGACCCAGCCCAGTGACACCTCCTCCTCCATTGAGGTGGCTGGAGACAAGCTACAAGCTTTAATAAAACTTCTTAACCTATTATAGACATACATTCAAACTACCACACTCAGTACACAATTTCTTTTCACACAGGTTAGTCAGAATCCCCTGATTAAATATTAAGATAGGTTTCAGAACTTAAATGGTATATTATGCTAATAAGATATTTAGCTGAGAAACATTTAAGGTATTTGAAGAATCAACCCCTTTATGTATCTTTCCAGTATAAGTACTAGGCTGCCAAGCCTTAAACACCCTAAGTCCTAGAGCAGATCTCAAATCAAAGCCCTTATTTCATATACTCTATTTCCTGAAAATGTGTAAATCTAAAACTTCCCAGAAAGATCCTCCCTCTATCCAGAAGCTACTAAGGACCAAGCTCATTATTTCCCAGAACCCTGAGGGACCCTTCTGTTGTCTTTCACCACACTGTGTCAGTAAGTTTAATGGGGTCTACAATCATGCATGAGTTTTAAAATACTCATCTTAATGTAAATGTAAGTGAAATGTAAAGAATATTCCATCAGGGTAATCACGTTTAAGCATGATTAATACTTTGATTACTTCATACTTATTGAATAAACAAATGAATTTGTCTACCAAAACTTTTCAATATCTCTATATGTATTGAAAAATCTATCTCAAATTGCTTTAAAAATCTATTCTAAGCCTGTTATAAATTATTCTTAAGCATCATTTATTATTCTTAGTTTCAAACCCCATGAATGAATACTTGCACTCTGAAATAGATGCAATTTTAGGAAATGCCACAGCTGCAAAAATAATTACACAAACAGGAAACCCTCTGACTCCTGAGTCCTGGAGATGAAATTGAAAAGAATAGAGAAGAGTTCTTGAGCTTGGGAAACTGAAGCGAAATGAATCATTATGGAGAGATTAGTAAAAGCTGGTTACCATTGCATGTGCTGTTAAGCCCATGTTACTGATGAATTTATTTCAAATTCAATGTCGTGTTTAGGAAATGTAAGAGATTAACGCATTGTGTACCTACATGTAGGAACTTGTCTATCCATTTACATGTACATGAGAAATAATCTTGTAGCCATGTTATTTGCATTTTTTGGTACTTGCCAATGGTTTGCCAGCTGCCATGGTTTCTTAGGCACTAGAAACAAAGGACTGGGGCTCCAGATGTTAAATCCTCCTATGACATGGAGTGTATGGTATTAATTGAGAATTTTTCAAAGTGTGAAATGAAGAAGATTGGAAAATCCATTACACTCTTCCTCCTCACTTCCTTATTTTCTCTCTCTCTCTCTCTCTCTCTCTCTCTCTCTCTCTCTCTCTCTCTCTCTCTCTCTCTCTCTCCCTCCCTCCCTCCCTCCCTCCCTCCCTCCCTCCCTTCTCCCCTCCCTCTCTCCATATATGGCCCTCAGGCAGTAAGTACATCCTTGGTGGCTGCTTGGGGAAGCAGGTGCTCAGCTTCACCCATCTTTGCTCTGTGACAGTTTCTATGTCACATATGCCATCACCAGCCTGACATGTGTATGCCATCCCACTTAATAAACCAGGGAGGTCGTGGGTCAGAGTGTCCCTCAAATGAATGACAGCCAAGGAGGCACCATACCTGCAACAGAACAGTTAGCCTGAGTGAGGAGACAGGGCTCCAGAGGGAATTTCTCTCCCACCAAGGAACCTTCACTCAGCATGACCTGTCTTGGAGAAGGCTTCAGACAAGGTCCTTTCTTTTCCACTTTAAATCCTGCCTGGAAACGAGCTCTCTCAGCCACGTGCAATAGCTATAAATCAATTTTCAAACAGAAATCACTATGCAAAATATGCAGAAGCCAAGATGAGTAAGAAGAGGACAAGCTGCTCCGGCCCTGCCTCCTGTCATGTGGGGTCTCCTCTTTCTTCCCCACAAAGCCCCAAAAGGTTAAAGGAGGACTCAGGCACACAGAATTTTAAGACTGGAGGTGACCGCAGGCAGGCCTGTGTTCTGGCATTACCCGCAACTTCTACTCTGGCTTTCTTGGTATATGGGTGGGATTGTTATTTCTGTTTTGTTTTTAACATAAACAAGATGCCAGTGCAATCATTTGCAAAGGAACCATATATTTCATATCTAATGACCAACCAATGCTCTCCGAATAAATACTCCTTAAATTTGAACGTGTTTATTTTGATCTACCACAATTTGGTATCCATTGTTCAGTTTTAGAAAAATATCTTAGTTAGGGAGAAGTGTACCTTTGACCCATGTATTATTTATTCCCTTCACCCAGCACCTTGCTTAGTTGGTGTATCTAAGTTCTTCACTTCCAGATAAAATTACGAGGTGTGTGGATTGACCAAAGCTCCTACAGCAGGTGAGGCAGGATGAAGTTCTCTCTGCCTCACATCAGCCACCTTGAATCTTGTCTTTCGGAAAGGATCAGTGATCTGCTGCTGGGCCAGCAGGCTCGGTCTTCATGAGAAAAGATCACAACGGGTCAAAGCAGATTCTACTGTTTGGTTACTGATCCCATCCAGTGCATTTCAGGAAGGTTCCATAGCAGTAGCTTGATTTGCCACAGTGAACCTGATTGGCTGTGGTGGTGAAAGTCAGTGGGCAAGAAGACTTGCTGAGAAGAAAAGTACAAAAAATTTTCCTCGATGTCAGCCTGATGATAGTAGAGAGAAAGAAAGAAATGCAGCCAAGACTTGCTCTGCTAAGGGAAAGGAACTTGATACAAAATTCCACACATCATGCGTTGCGTTATATGGAAAATGCAGCACAGACAAACCCACAGAGATGGAAAGCAGACGAGTGGCTGTCCAGAGAAGTGGGAGAGAAGGAGTGGGGATGATTCTGGGTAGGTTTCTATTAGGGGTGATAAATATGCCCCAAGAATAGATAAAAATATGATTGCATAACATTATGAATTAACTAAATGTCACTGGTAAGTTTTTTACACTACAGGTATTTTATTTCATTTTTTAAAAGATAGGCCTGTAGTTTTGTCTAATTTTATTTTCCTTGACATTTTTCATATATATATATATATATATATATATATTTGTCCATAATGAGTTACATTATTTAGTGGGCAAACAATGAGTTGTTATCCCCAATTCCCCAATGCTTCCCCTCCCCATCCCCAATCAGCTGGATATCCTCCTCCATGGGTCATCTGGATCAGTCCTTGTGGCTGGGGACATGGATAGCCTAGTACTCAGCCTGGTTCTCCTGGCCCAAGAGTGTTGTTACTGAGGGGTACCATGCCTCTGATATTCTCCCCCACCATGGATCTCACAATCTTTCCGCCCCCTCTTCCGCTGAGTTCCCTGAGTCATGGTTGGTTAAGGCTGCTTTAATGTTGTGAGCTTAGGGGTCTTTGTGTCGAAAATCGTTGGTTTCTGTCTCACTGGCTTATCCTGTGTTGATTGAATGGCTATGGCTGTGGGTCCCTTGTTCATCCCGTCATTCTCTGCGGGGTTCCATATGGATCCTCCACCATATGACTGTGGTGGCTCATCTCTTGCCAGGATCTCAGCTATCTGCCTGCGGTCGGTTGGTATGGTTAGATGGGCCACAGCTCTCTCGCTGCATCCTGAAAAATACAAACACAATCTCCATCAGAGAGTGAGATGAGTCTAGGTTAACAAATATACACAATTCTGGATTACCTAGATTCTATTTTTAGTAGCCTATTTTTAGTAATCAATCGCTCCCATAGTGCATCTTTTCTTGTGCGCCCGAATACGGGATCCGATGCATATCGCCCTGAATCCCCAGTTCCAGTCAAGGGCTCCTCCTCCCTAAGTGGAATATTTGGCCAAATTTAAAAGCTGTTGATTGTCTCCCCAAGGCCCAGGCTCCTCCATTGCACTAGTGCTCCTTTCTTGGTTCGCTGTTCTTTCCCAGTAGGAGGTGTGGTCAGCCTACTCATGGCCGCAGACTGTGTTTCATGCCAGTGGTCTCTGTTTGCTCCAGCTGTCGTTGACATTTTTCATACTTGGACGTAGCATTGTTTGATTATAATTCTTTCTCAATATTGCCTTTTGTCCACCCTCCTCCTCCTTACCCCTGAAATCCTCCTTCTTTCTAACTAGATTCTCTTCTATTTTAATGGCTCTTTTTTACCCACCTCCAGAATCCATGTCAAAAATGTTGGTGAACTCCATATTGTGGAGGTTTTGTGGAGACAATGACAGCCACTATGAAGTCACAAAGCCAGAAGATAATGTCCTTTTTCCTCCCTACCCTCTGGATCTTACATTCCTTCTGCCCCTTCTTTCACGATATTCCCTGAGCTGTGTTTGTAAGACAGAGAATTCTTTCAGGTGCCTACAATCCTCCCATGCGGCCAGTGAAGTCTGGTAGATAATAGATCCTCGTGGGAAGAGGAGATCCCAAGAGTGAGCAGGGCAATAGGGCAGCTTTCAGTGTCTCCCTCTTCCTGGAATACACTAGGCAGAAGGGTCTTCCTAGATGTTGTAGTTCCTTTCTTGTTGCTGGGACAAAGCACCAGACCAAAAGTAGCTGATGGGAGGAAAGGTGTTTAGTTTGGCTTACAGTCTCAAGGGAAGCTTCATGATGGCAGGGGAAAGTATGGCATGAGCAGAGGCTGGACATCACCTCTCCACAGCAGGTGGAATGCCACAGCATGAAAGTATGGCAAACGCTGGCATGGGGAAGTTGGCTATCACACCCATAAGCCTGTCCTCAACAACACATCTCCTGCAGCAAGACTCCGCCTCCCAAATTAGCATCGCCTAGGTACCAAGCACTTAAAACACATAAATTTATGGGGGCCTTTTGATTCAATCTGCCTTGGGTGGCTTAGGACAAGCACTAGGCAAAATATCTAGCAGAATATTCCTCTGAAATAGTAGATCTGACCCACTTCAACTTGTCACCAAAAGTAGACTGAGGGACTGAAAAAATGGCTCAGTGTTTGCTTGCTTATGGAACCTGCTGGCTTGGATTCGATTCCCATACCCATGCAAAGCCAGATGAACAAAGTGGCATGTGCCTCTTGAGTTTGTTTGCAGCAGCAAGAGGCCCTGGTTCATCCATATACTTTCTGTCTCTCAAATAAATAAATAAAAAGTATTATTTTAAAATAAACTGGGGGCTGGAGAGATGGCTCAGTGGTTTAGGCACTTGCCTGCGAGCTGTATGACCTGAGTTTGATAAGTTTGATTCCCCACTACCCACATAAAGTCAGATGCACAAAGTGGCTGGAGGCCCCAGCACACCTATTCTCTCTGTCTCTCTCCTATCTCTTTCTGCTTGCAAATAAATAAATAAAATTATTTTTAAAAATGGACTGGCACCCACACCAGGACTTAAAGTGCCAGTCAGAATTATTACCTTCTCCCTTACAAGCAGATGCTCTGGCACTCACTTAAGGCATAATTTTCCAGGTGGTCCTGGCTTTCAAAGGCTAGAAGAACTTCATCTGCTCCATGAAGAGCAATGGCGGTGCTCTTGATCGGACGAAAGGCATAATTGGTCACATGTAGAATTTGCCTCATAAAACTGCATAGGTCATTCTTAGTAGAATGCACCCAAAATAAACTTCAAAGACTTCATTTCTTTGCCTCATATCCAGTGATGTATAGTACAGAACATTCACACTTTCACATCAGTTTCAATGTTTGGTCAACAAATCATCAACAGCTTGTCTGTGAACAGTGCTGTAAGAAAAACATTTGTGGCCACATGTCATCTTAATAGGCTGGAATTAATTACTGAATACGCTTATCTGAAAACTCTTTAGCACTACAGATATTTAAATGCTGACAGATAACTGATGGGTGCACTAATACGTTTCATGGATCTAAGATGTATCCACATATATTTTTTTTATCCACATATATTTTAACATCCCTGAAATCCATATATGTCAACTGGCCTGCAGTCCTTCCAAGGCTGGCTTTGTCTGCTCATGAGGGAACATTACAAGCACCAGCATCAGAAATTGCAAGATGATGCCATTGATGAGGAAGAGAGAATCTGGGATGACAGTGGAGCATTGCTTAGAGAGATCTTGAAAAAGCCAGGCTTGGTGGCACACACCTGGCATCTCAGCATTCTGGAGGCTGAGGCAGAAGAATTGTTTCAAATTCAAGGCCATGCTGGATTATATACTGAATATCAGGTCAACTGGGTTTCATAGCAAGGCCTTGTCTCAAAAAAGCAAACGTCAGAGATAGAAAGACAGCGAGAAAGAGAGAGAGATATTCTGCATCACCAATAAACTTTCCTTAAAATATTTTTATGTATTTATGAGACAGAGAGATAAGAGAGAAGGGCAGAGTATGGGTGTGCCAGGACCTCCTGCCAAATAAACAAATTGTAGATGCATGCACCAATTTGTGCTTTACAGAGGTACTGGGAAATCAAACCTGGGCTGGAAGGCTTTGCAAGCAAACACCTTTAACTGCTGAGCCATCTCTTCAACCCTCACTGATGTTATTGATGGCCCAGAAGAAAACATTTTATAGAAAGACATGGTTGCAGGCAGCTGTGAGTGGAATAGTAGCCCTTAAGAATTGGACTCTCAAGGGGAAGTTTTAGGAATAACCTAGCCACCTTATTTCAATTAATTATTTTTATGTTTTTATAGGAGTCATAATTCTTGTCAGACTATCTCAGTAACTCTAACTCTTCTAAGAACTTTTACAATGTTAAAAAAGAGGTGTCAATTAAAACTAGGAAGCATTGTGCCATAGTTCAGCTCTCAGCATTTCTTTATTTGGGTTAAATAAAATAATAGTACAGTGAGCAAACATTAATACCTTAGACTCAATGCAATTCGGATTATGGAGAACCTATACCAAAATGCAGTAAGCATGCAGGAATAAAATAACCAAATCTTTAACAATTGACATAAAAAAATTTTCACTCTAGAAATAGAAAATCTTAAATCCACAGTGATATTTTTATAAAACACACATTGTGTCTGAAAAAAGTAAGAGCTGAAAAAGCCATTATGAAGTGAATCAGTTTGCTTGCTGCCTCTAAACTTTATACTGTTAATGTAAGAAACTGGGGCTGGAGAGATGGATTAATGGTTAAGGCACTTGCCTCCAGTGCCTAAGGCCCAGGGTTCAATTCCCCAGTACACACATATGCCAGACCCACAAGGTGGTGGCCCCAGTGTTCTCTCTCTCTCTCTCTCTCTCTCTCTCTCTCTCTCTCTCTCTCTCTCTCTGCTTGAAAATGAATAAATAGAATACTTAAAAAAAAGAAACTGGCAAAACTTAAAATCCTAAAGAAGGAAAATCAGTATTACAAAGTATTAAGCATTTTAATTTAAATATAAACTCTCCTTTTCACTCTCTTGAACTCACTGAGCTCTGGGTTCTTGAATGCAGCTACATCATTGAGTTGTTATGAGAACTGAATGGCTAACACATATAAAATGCTTAATAAAAAGAGCCACATGGTAGGAACTAATAATTAGTAAATGTACTTATTCTGATCAGTATCTTTATGACTTTTTTACATTCTGACCCAGTGCTCAACAAATATTTGTTGAGAACAGGGTAAAAACTAAAATTAAATAAAAAGTTTATTTCCATCATTAAAAATACCTTATTCCCAGAAGTGAATTATTTGAAAACATTGGTTTTAAACATGGAAGATTTAAGCAGGAAGGAAGATGAAAAAGAAATTCCATTTTCTTTGGCGCTGTCATACTGAACAGGCCTAATGGCTCCGTGCAATTAACAAAAAGATGTAGCCTGAGAGGTTTTCTTAGTGTTGTAAGTGTGTAAGAGAAGGATTAAAGGCTAAGAAAACAGAAGGCAGAAAATTAGTTAAAATTCAGTTTCAATCTTTCAAGAAGCAGGTTCTGTTTCCTTAATGTACACACACACACACACACACACACACACACACACACACACACACACACACACACTTTTTTAAAGATCTTGAAAATGTTTAGTCAAATGGGTCTTAAATGTCAGTCCTCTGGTGGGAAAGGAAAAGGGCATCACACACAGATCCTTCCCCTGTTTGGTTCAGGCCAAATGATTAAGAAAACAAGCTCAAAATAAAACAAGGAACAAGAAAATTATAATCCACTCCTCTCCCAAAATGATTTGAAAATCATTGCCTCCCATTAAAACGTGAAGCATCTCCAGAGATAGCTCAAGATTGCATTTTAGAATCTTACAACTGGTTCTTTAAACCCCTCAACATAAAGCACGTTCAGCACCTACTATTTCAAGATGTCATTCTCTGACATAGCAGGGAGCACTTTTTGCAAAAATTCCACATTTACATTTCCAACATGTCTTTAGGAAATGTATGTCAGACTGATTTAGATTTAAAACATGAAATCACACATAGAAACCCATAGCTTCTTAAAGAGGCAGCAAGGTCAAATGAAGGGCACTGCACAGGAAGACTGGAAACCAGATTTTACTTCCAGTCATTTCCCCCAAACCAACTGGGTAGCCTAGAACGAAATGCTTGTCCTGACTGGATTTCACTTTCTTCATTTGGACATAAGGATCTCTAAGATCCTTCCCATGTTCTTTGGACTATAATTTGGATTTCACTCAAGGTGACCTGAATGGCAGTGACAAGTGTAGGGAACAGTCTTTCGAATTCCTCCCACATCTTATCTTAAAGCAACTACCTTTTATCTTTCAAAACCTATGAAAGCCCTCTATGGCTGTGTGCGCATAAGCACGCACACTTCAAGAGATGGGTAACAAAGAATCACACGGGGAGAATTATGTAGAGCATTTCATGGGACACGATGGGCATAGCCATGTTTTCAATGCTAATTATGAAATGACAAAATACAACGCTCTTGTCCCTCCCTGTGTCTGCTGGGTCCATGCGACATGTCCTTCCAAGGTCAGTATGGTTTCTAGGCAAAACCCTTCTCCTCTACTGACCAAATAACCCAACCCCAAAGAAAAAGAGCAATTTAATTTTCACTCTGAAACACAGCCCATTTGGAGGGACACCAGTCACTAGGGTATTGTTAGTGCCTTGAAATGGCCAACAGGGATTGCTGACTCTGCGAATAGCCCTGGAAAGGCAGGAATTCTATTTGAATTACTAACATAACAGATGCTTGCTAGGATCCACCATGCAGTCTGCATACAGTTATGCTAATTTGGCAGCCCTTCTCTTCCAGTTAGCTCTGAGCCATTAGAGCACCCAGCTAGTAGGTCCTTCTGTCTAACTAATAATTGCCTATTATTGATATTAATTAACATTTTTTGCACCTTCCCTAAGTTTTGACCTAGTATCTGTTGGTAGTCTAATCACTATGGCCTATTAAAAGTCAAAATACAAGGGCCTATAGTAGTCAGGAGCCATTTATCAAAAAGCAAACAAGGCCAATTAAACAGGCAGCCAGACAGTTGTCTTGATTTGCCGCTGACTGTTTCTTGATCACCATTATAAATTGCTAATAGGGCAGAAAGCACTAAGCGGGGAGCAGCTGTGGGGGGCTGGTTACTGCTCACTCCCCGCCTGGTGACAGGTGAGAGAGAGGCTAGTGATGGTCTTATTGATGTGAAGTGCCCATCAGTTGGTAGTTATTGTTAAAGTTCATGATGTACAGCTGATCCCATCCTGCTGAGAGTCAATCAAATTAATTAGAGCTAGAAATTCTTTATTATTTTAGAGCATGGGTACAGGAAAGAAGTCCTGTGATTTGGATCCAAAGGCAATGAATAAAAAAAAAATCTTCATGTAGTACAGTGTGGAAAAAAATCAGATATTGCTTCTTCCATTATTTATAATAAGGGCTGCGGCTAAAGGTTTTTATAGGCACAGATCAAGAGATCATAATAGAAGCATATTGACAGATTTTTTTTCTGCAATACTCCAAGGAACTGGCTGTAGCAGGAAAATATATCAAAACCTTATCATCAGAGCTGAGATCTTCTGTGAAAAATCAATAAAGAGTTATACATGGTTTGAGTTTAAACAGTTCTCTGTAGTCATTTAAACATAGTGCATCTGTACAGCTTTTTACCTCTGGAGACGAGGTAACCTAGCAACTGCAGGGCTTAAACCGATTAACTACAAATGAAGTACTGTACGCCTATCAAAGCAATTGTTCATCGTTGCTTTTGTTGCAGAGACTAAGCTAATTGAACATGATACAGTATGAAGATAATTAACACCCATGAGTTTGTTAATTGCCTGTTAGCATTACAACACAGTCTCTTGGTTTCTTTTTAACTGTCTCCTTTGTAGCCTCTTACTTCCCTTAAAATGGTGCAGGACCTGTTTAACTGGAAATGATATCTTAGAGTTTATTAACCCTTTTTAAATTGGCAAAAAAAAAAGGCCTGTCTTAATGAAGCATATTGCATGTGCTTGTTAAATACAAGCTTCACTTTGTCTATTTTCCCAAGGTTAGGAATTTGTTTTACAGATATTGTACAAACTATGTTTATTTTTTTTTTGTGCTAATTTCTTCCAAGCAATTTAGTCATTGTAAATGCTCTCAAAAAAAAAAAAAAAGAGGAAGAAGAAAGAAACACAGCTTTAGTGGTTCCCTTTATTACTCAGCTGCTCTGCTTTCGAGAGGGAGCGATAAATGTCTCTGGGTTGGCATATTAATTGAACGTAGCATCTGGTCAGCAGCTGACCGGATCCGGTTGTCCTGTTCCAACTGAGCAGGCGAGAAGGAAGCTTTGCTGCTTGGGGTTTTCCCTCAGAACAGTGGACTAAATGAACCCCATTTTATCTCTGCTGGCTCACTGCATAGATGCCAGAAAATCAATTGGCCAGGAAAATTTGTTAATCTAAAATGAATTTGATCTAAGGAATGATTTAAAATAAAAATTTCAATCATTACCTTTTCAGGAGGAAAAAAAATGCTCTTTTTTCCTCAATTCTGTGTACTTGTATACTTGGGTCATGACAATACCTCGAAAGAACCTATCACAAGAGTAATCCAAAGTCAATCGAATTGTCTCCTGAAGAACAATTTGCTTTACGGGGGAAATAGGGTGGCTGATTACAAGTTTAAGAGAAAATGGAAAACCCCAATGGTGAGTGGCCAGAAATAATTAAGATGCTCAGTCCCAGGACATAGGTGGACATTGAAGGCAGACTCTTGTGTTGAGAAGGAAAACCGTGGCCATGTCACAATTATTTAACTTGGATTTTCCTACATGATCCGCTGTATTTGTCATTACTGGGCCGTGGTTAATACTTTGCTGGTAAGCCAGTCCCAGGAGGGCCACTTCTAGTGCCCAATTACAAGTTCTATCATCAATCATAAGTATTATTTATTCAACAAAATGAATTGCTAATTAATAACTGATGAGCATTATGGCCTTGAACACTGCAACACTATTAATTATGCTTGGCATGAAAGGGGTCTACCTGGCACATTTTCACCACAATTAGCCCCGGAAGCTTTCATGCAAAATGTCTATTAAGATAACCAAAAAGGAAAGGCCGGCTTCCTAGCTCTTCTGCGTAAGGACTGGGAAGCCCAGCCCTGCCTCTGGGCAGGGCTCCATCACACCAGTCCCAGCATCTCAACATGGGCTTTCCTGTGTGGCATGATTCATGTGAGAAGGGAGACATGAAGAAGAGAAGCCCTGAGGGTACAACATGTGAGTGACACCCTCTCAGCTCCACTTGGAGAAATGCTTTCAGGGGACTATTGGGCCACAGCAGAGCATTTGGAATGTGATGTGGCCGCTGACTTATTTTTAACCCCTGCTGTTGCCTCGCTCATGTTCCCAGCTCAGGGTGCAGGGGATTCTGCAGGGGAATCCTGGAGCAGGCAGCTGTGGGCCAGAACTGCTCCCATTTAGTCAGACTCAGGCACGAGTGCGCCCTTTCACCTTGAGGACCTTCTCAACAGAGACAGAAAGAGGAAAAGCTATGGAAGGCCCTCCTGTCCACTGCTGGGGAAAGAGGAAGCTAGTTTGGAAAAATAAATACAAGGAAAATATAATAAAAATATAATAATGATAGGTTTTTAGAAAACAGAACAGTCCCTTGAGCTTTGTGTATCTCATTTCCTTTCTAAGTCTTGTTACATCTGGGTGGATGATAAGTCATGGCAAAGACTTTGAGAAAGGCTAGAGCTTGCTTTAAAATAGAGCAGTGAAGACCTGAGTTCAGATCCCCAGCACCCATGTAAAATGTTGGGTGGTGGTGGTGCATAACTGTTGTCCCAGTGCTGTAGAAATAGAGACAGTGAACCCCTGGGGCTCACCGGCTAGTCTAGCTGAATCAATGCACTCTAAGTTCAGGGAGAGCCTTGGTCTGCTGGAAGAATAATGAGAATGGTTGAGGAAGAAACCAACATCAACATTTGGCCTCCACATACGCATGCATTCACACACAGATGAGCACACGTGCACACACTCATACCACACACATGGCCCCTCAAAAGTCCCTGCTCCTCCCCCTCATGCAGGTGGAGAAGGTGAAGAGCTTGTTGAGCAGTGGTCTGGATGGTGCTGTAGTTGAGATGGTCATTTCACACTTAGCGTTGGATGGATTTTGGAGAATAAGCTGTCCGCATTGATCAGACTCACTGAAGAATTGGAAAAGCACTCTTTCTGCTGGCTAAGCAGAAGAGCAACTCTCATTCTTTCAGTTAAAAATGTTTGAGGGCTTAAGTTATGCAAACATCTTGCCTGACCATCTGACCCCTTTTTGTGGGTGCATACACGTGTCCTAGAATGGAGGCTCCAGGCTTTCATGATGCTACTGAGCTTTGTGCCTCCACAACATGAGAGTTGCAGAAACCAGTACTTCCTGATCTACTTGATCATATAATCATTTCAGAGAGCTGGAATAAGGAACCTAGCTAGTTCAGTGAAATGCACTAAGGAAATTCTGCCTTATAGGTAATATGACTGAACTATCTCATTCAATTCTTTTTTCTAATTCTAGTAAAATGGATATTGTCATCATTACCATCTTACAGAAGTAAAAACTGAGGCTTTGGAGGCTTTATTTCTAGCAATGTAATGAACCATCAATCCTCACCAATCCTCTGTAGAGCCAGAGTATAGTGCAAGCTATAATATAAATGAGTGTTGTGGTCAGCTTTCTAGTTGCTGTGCAGAAAGAACCCAAACAAAAGTGGCTTGTGGAGGAATGGGTTTATTAGGCTTACGGATTCAAGTGGAGACTCCATCCTGGCAGGGAAAACAATGGCATGAGCAGAGGGCTGGACATCACCTCTGCCACAGCACTGCAAACAATAGCAGGAAGGTGTGCCAAACTCTGGCAAGGAGAAGCTGGCTTATAACCCCATAAGCCCGCCCCCAACAACACAGCTTCATCGAGGTTGTAAAACCCAAACTGCCATCAGCTGAGGATCGATTACCCAGAACACATTCATTTGTTTGTGGGGGACACCTGGATCAAACCATGACAATGAGTAATTGATAGAATATTAATAAATAATATCTATAATACATTGTTCAGCAATAAGGTGGAAAGAGGCCAAAGGCTAAGTGGAAGCAAAAAAAATCAGATAAACAGAAGCTTGCTTTCAGCAGAATGTGTCACGCGTCACCAGCTTTTTCAAGTGTTTGCCAAAACTGGTGAAGTTGAGCTTTCAATCTGATAGGACTAGAACAGAGTAAAGTAGGGACAAAGAACAAACCTGGAGCTTATTTTCTCTTTTGAATTTTGGCAACCTGGGTACTCCAAAAGCATTTGAGTCTGGATAACATGTCCTGGGAAGTCAGCAGTGACCCAGGCACTGACGAACATAAGCACAAACTATCTCCAGAGGAGCTCACTCAACCCAGACTCAATTGCCAGGTATAAAGTTCCAAAAACTCTTGTGTTCATCATATTAAAACAAACAAAAACCACCCTAACCCACAGATAGAACTCTACAGCAAGAGCCAGCAGAATCAGACCCAAAGCAAGTGTATGTGTTGACATGCACAGAGAAAATATGAAAAGAGTGCACTTAGTCAGTAGGCTGAGAAGATAGTCTACTATTCAGAAAAGTGCCTGTCTTGCAAGCGTGAGGTCCTGAGTTCCATCAACAGAATCCACGTTAAAAGAAGGAGGAGGAGAAGAAGGAGGAGAGGAGGGGGAGAAGGAAGAGAAGGTCAAGGAGGAGGGAAAGGAGGAGGAGGAGGGGAGGGAGACCAGTAGGTGGAGAAGGAAGAGGAGGAGGAAAAAGAAGAGGAGGAGTTTAAGTAGCTCTGTTAACATCAGACAAGTAACTGAAATTTTCCAAAATAAAGGAGTCCCTCTAGATGCTAAATGTAGTTCACCAGTAAACAACTCTGATCTTGAGCATTTTTATATCAAGCCTGAAAATAAACCTTGTCAGAGCCACAAAGAAGATCAGCCAAATATTAACCAATAAATCTAGAGATCAACAAATCAGTAAAAGTACTGAAGACTTCATGTGAAACTAAGGAGGCTGTGACTTGAGACAGACAAGAGTGTCATCCTCAGCTCCCATGTCCTCCTCTGTCTCCTGAGATGACATTGTGAAAACAGAGTCCAACAGCAGGAAGAGAAAAACTCTGATGCCAGAGTCAAATGGAAAAAAAAAGGCTTTTTTGGTGAAGAGGGTGTTTTCAGTATTTCGCTCGCTAAAATCTAATGCTAAGTAAGAGTTAAGGGAAAGGGGGGATTTTCAAAACCATTTTAATATATTTATTGCCAATAATTAGATACATGTATGAGCAAATCTTGTGGTGGTACCCCATTTCCCTCCTCCCTGTCCCCAGCCCACTGGGGGCCTTCCTTGGGGGCATACTGGATCAGTCTATGAGGTAGGGGTTTATGAATTGTACAAGGACAGAAACCACTGATATACAACACAGACTGATGCCACAGGAATGCTGAACACACTGCTATGTGGAAGAGACCAGCAAGTCAAGAAGTACTCATCTGTGCAATAGTGGCGCTAAACCTATGAGGGTAATCAATGGCTTACTGATTAGCTAAGAGATCGCTTAGTGACAAGGAACCCTTAACTGGAACTGGGATCCAAGGCAAAATCCTATGGGGACCAAGAACCCAGGCTCCAAGGGGGAAATTCCCACTACCAGAAAGCTAGAGAGGCTACACCCATTAATCTTGCCAAATTTGCGATGTTTGTCTCAAAACCATTTTTTAAAATAGTATAAGACTAATGTCTATATAAGCAAAAACTGGTTTTTCAGAACCAATTTAGGATATTTAATTCCTAATTCCTGTCCTTCATAGTTGAGTATAATGGAATTAAAAAATATTTCTTTGCTGTTCAGGGCCAGTGACAATATTGATCTTCACAGAGAGAGCCTCTGCTTAGTCTAATGTGTCTGAGAAAAATGACATCATAATACAAAATCTTATCTGAAAATAAGAGTGATGCCCCTTCCTGAACTCCCAGAGTCCCTTCTGACTCTCAACTATACTTTATACCATAGATAAGATAGATCTGTTATGAAGTCAGATAAGCTATAATCAATGTCACTAGAAAATCATAAAATTGTTTGCCCAGAATATAAGGACTGTGCCTCTCTTTTACTTTAGTAGACATCATGGAAAGCGGCACTTAAAAGAAAAATGGTCCAGTGCAGGGACCATTTTTTTCTGTTTTAATAGGCTTCATCTTTGTGTAAATATACACAGCGCCAAGCTTGGCAAAGGAAATGTTGACCGCAGATGAGCGCTCCCAGTCAAAGTTCCCATGAGGACAGACAGCTGAGTCCTAGGAGCGTGCTTCTGGGGAGATCCAGGCAGCCACACACCCTCAGCCCAGTGCAGCACAGTTCTTCCTGGGGGGCCCATAGCTATGGAATTCCTCCAATGTCTGGCACTGACTCCTCCAGAAAAGGAGCCAAAACTGTGTTCTTCCACATACCCTTTAGCAAAAAGCATTTACCCAGAAATACCAGCTTTGGCTCACCGGTCCAGAAAGTCTGGCACCCATTAATCACTGCTCCAGGACTTGTCCCTAGTGCCTGGTTTACAATTTAGGTGAAAGCAGGTGCTAGAGACTGTGGGTATAAACTCTCACCTCACCACACACAGTGGACCTTAGGAAAGCACAACCACCTGTCTTTGCCTCAGTCTGTCCTTCATAAAATGGGGGCAATAGCACCTGCTTCATAAGGATTCATGGGGTTTATTCACATAAAGGTCAGCTGAGTTCCAGGCACGTGGTGTGAGGCAACATCCATGAGGGCCATTATTCATTCTTCTGCTAGTCCCTCGTGAAGGTTTTCTGCTAACTTTTCTTGACTAGACTCACTTCTTAGCCTATGTTGAACTCTCATTTTGTCTCACTTTGAATTTTCCCTGGTCTTGGCTTTTCTTACCTGACATCTTTTACTTAAGCTACAAATTATTTTTGGTAAGCCCGGAGCTAGCAGAATGTCTGTTTTTATTTTCCATTTTGATACTTTCGTACATATATACAATGTTTTTTGAACCCACTCCCCTAATGATCTTCTCTCTTCCTCCCTCCCTCTCACTACAATCCTTCTTTCCATAATTTTTTTCCATCCTGCTTTTATGCACTGAGGTAAATCAGGGCTATTTGAATGATCATGAGTGGGAGGTTATTTACTGAGGAGTGGGCAACCCACCAGTGGCTACACCATCAAGGACATGACTCCCCCTGTCCCGACAATCATCAGTTGTCCCTATGAGTCTGGAAGATGTGGGATCTCATGGGCCCCTCCCTCATCCATGATGAACTATTGGCAAATTCAGTCTTGTACAGGAAACCGCATGTGCTGTGGGCTAATAATGAGTAGAGCGAATTTAGATCCAAAGAGAACATTCCAGAACTCCACTTCCATCCTGCTACTCTCATGTTCCTTCTGCATCCTCCTCTGAAAGAGTTCCTGAGCCTGGAAGGGTATGGTTGCGATGTCATTTTTAGGGCTGCGTATACACTAATCATCTTTCTTGGTAATTTTGCCAGCTTTACGTCTCTGTATGATTCTCTGCCTTTGACATGAAGAAACTTCTGTGTTTGAGGCTGTGAGCAGTACAAATCTACGGGAACAAAGATATTTAGAAGGCAGTTTGACATGCTGTCCAATGACTATAACACCACCACTGGGTTCCTGCCCACCTCAGGACCTAAGTCCTTAGCCACAGACTTTTGGCCAGATTCACAGAAGCAGCCATGATTTCTTTCCTGTGGAGCAGACCTCAAATCCAATCAGAGAGAAGTTGCTGTGATGATTGGATCCTGAAGGCTTCCAATTTCAGTGAGATATTTTGGAAAGAAAACCAAACATAATGAGACCCGGTAGAAGGTTGTTTTGATCACCAAGCTCTCTCCATGGTGCAGGTGAGGCTGGAAAAGCTGCCTCTTCCTAGAGCCATATTGGATAGCTGCCCATGTACCCGCTCTGTCAGGTTAGCACTGCCACAGATCCACACAGTCCTAAGCACGCAAATATCTATTGACTTGATTGGCCATTGTTGTGAAGTGAAAGCAGCAATAAATAGTTGTGTTGTGCCAGGGCACAGTTGAGTAACACCTTTGACACAGGACTTTTGTATGATGAGAGGAAGGTTCTCATTTGTTGGAAGAACCTGTGCTATTCCAAATGGCTTACCTGCTTTATTTTATTAAACTTTCTTCTAAACAGACCCTGTAAGGCATGCACTGCTAGTATCCCTAATTTACCACACAGAATGAGCTTTCAAGTGCTTAGATAACCTGGAAGGCATAATCAACTGAAAAATACAATGGATTTTAGAGTCTTTTCTAGTTTCAAACCATTGTCCTCCTAAATTCTTAGCTGCCAATGACAGAAGTTTTCCAACACCAAGGTTTGGGGGCTTATAGACTCCTCTCACACCAATACTCACCTCCCCTTGTGGAACCCTCACTCTGAAAGTAAAAATTGACTTTAGAGCCATACACACCTGCCCCTGACTATAAGGAAAGACCTAGCAAACCTCTACTTTCTGTCTGTGCTTCTGTACAGGGCAAGATAACTACCAGATGCAAGGTGGGTCTGAAGTGTTCCACACAGGTGGTGCTGAGGAGATGGTGAGCATCTGACCACTGACATCTGTACATGAGCAAGTGATAACCCAGACTTGGGACCAGGCAACTGCACAGACTCCAGGTTCCTAATAAGAAGCTGATGAAGGGATATGGGACCCAATAGCAAACCGGCTTAGGAGCAAACATGAATTGCCAATAAGAAAGCATGCCTACAGATCTGAACTTATACAAAGGGAAGCACTGGGCTTTGACTTACACAAACTATTGAATCCCCAGCATCAATTACAACTACTTATAGGTGAATCAGTTAAATGTGAGGAAGGCTGATGGGAACAGAAATATGTGGCATGTGTAACATGTCTTAAAATGCTAGGTAGCCATGAAGTCTGAACTTTCTTTTGATCTATTATAAGGTTTCTTTTACAATCAGTTTGCAAATGTGATATGAAGGTGAATATTTTATAATAAATGCTGAACACAAAAGAAAAGTATATCAAAAGAATTGAAATTAGTCATTTTTCTATCAAAGCTTCATCATCAAACTCTTTCTAAACATTATTCTAAAACTATAAAATGCATGTCATTCTACCCACAACAGTAGATAAACTCCATGTTCATTCATCCAGAGATGACAAGATAGCAAACCTGGGGTACTCTTTACCGTGTCCCTCCCATCACAGAAAGCACCCACCATCCATCCTTTCCTCATCAGGATCTACCACTGCATAGACCCCAGTGGGACCCAAAATGCCCCGCCCATTACTGTTGCCAAAGCTGGTAGCACTCAGCTGGCACCGCGGGGTGCACCGCCAGTGCTGACTCAGGGGTGGCATGAGTTTCCTCCAGTTGAGTTCAGTGACAGGAAAAGCGATGAAGAGACATACCTCAGGACATTACTGTGAAGTGTGAACTTGAAAAGAACAGCACAAAACAAACCGATTTGTTTCCCAAACAAGGTACCCAAGCCTGGTGACAGGCTTTCTTATGAAGATGATTCCAGACTTAACTGGTTCTGAAGCCATATAATTTCTGAAAGTACAATTTCATGCAGCTTCATTATAGAAACTAACGCTGTCCTAATTTGTATTCTTCTTTTACTAAAAACTGTCAAAGGGTGGCTCATTTCTTCACTTGAATGGGGCCATTAATGAGGTTTCGCAGGTGTAACACAAGCCCAGATTAATGTATAAGAAAGAAAATGGTTTTAGATTTGAGTTGTTCTTCCGCATAAAGGATATTCAAATAACTTCATATCAGAGCCCCTTTTTCTTTCCCCTGAAAAACCCTTTGCTTCATTATAGGAAACAGAACAATTCCACCCCCGCAACCACTGGATGTCTACATCCTAATCTCCAGAACTTGTGATGTTCTTTACATGGCAAAAGGAACTTTGCAAGTGCAATTAAGTTAGGAGGTTGATAGTGAAATTATCCAGGTGGGCTAGTGTGGTCCAAAGAGGACAAGGCAGGAATATCAGTGAGACACGTGAACCAGAAGTCCAGGTCATGTAATGTCTGGTGTTGAAGATGGAGAAATGACCATAGCCAAGGAATGCAGAGGACCTCTAACAAAGATAAGACGAAACAGCCTTTCCCTCAGCTTCCAGAAAATGCGTACCTCCCTACATCATGTTTTTAGCCCTCAGAGGTGTTTCTGACTTCTGATTTCCACAACTGCAGGCTATCAAGTTCATGTTATTCTCAGCCGCTGCACTTCAGCCATTTGTTACAGCAGCAAAAGAAAATGAATGCATTCTTGAGATCTTCCTTCCCATGGCACAATCCACCTCCTCCTCAAGCACAGTGTAGGCTTCTCTGGTTGAAGTGGGAAGTCCTCCATTCTGAAGCCTACCCTGTACCCACAAAGGTGACATGATGCCCCTCTCGGTTCTGTCCCCTCTGGCATGATTGCCTGGTGGTTTATCCACCTCTGCCATCAGATGATAAACTTCTTCAGGGCAAGATTCTTGATGTTTTTGTTTGCCTAGGGTATTATAAGCCTGAAAAGATCCAGGCATGGTGGGGCATGTCTGTAATCCCAGCACTTGGAAGGCTGAGGTAGGAGGATTACAGTGAGATGGAGAATAGCCTGGAGCTATAGAGTGAGTTCCAGGTCAGCCTGGGTTAAAGTAAGACCCTGCCTCAAAAAGTTTTTAAAAGCCTAAAAAAATACTTCTTCAATGAATGACTGCTATTTCCAAAAGTTCTGAACATGCCATCTACTGAAAATGATACCCATTTCATCTGAGATTATGAGCATATATTGAATGAAGACATGAAAGAGTGCCACGAACTCCAATGCGTCCATGCATGAATGGTATCCGACAGCAGTAACCAGCATGGCCTGTCTTGGAGAAGAATAGCACTGTGTGCTCCATCTCAGGGAAATAAGACTGTGTGGCTTTTCTTGGAGAGCAGTATAGTATAGCCCATTCACCTGCCCCTGTTAGGGACCCTGGTATTCCCCAAGACCAGAACATTAGTTTTTTTTTTCTCCACTGCCATCCCTCAGGATTCCAGCCACTATTCCTTGCTCTAATACAAATTGGCCAAATGTTCACTTTGCTCAAATAGCTTTGTTTCAGGTTATTTTGTATACAACAGTAGTGCCAAAAAAAGGGGGACCTATATCATTTTAGAAACTTGAAATTTTTATCTGTATTAATAAAAGCAAAAGGTTACCAAAGCAATGTAGCTATTTTCTGAAGGAAGGGGAAAATGCCTCATTGAGGGATATAAAATTCTGAAGGGAACAGAAGCAAGGTTTTACAAGACTATTTGAGATAATGTCAAATACAAGAACAAAAGAACATAAACTAAGGCTCAGAAAGGGTCAGATCCTCAAGGAATTTAGGCAGAATTTCTTTAGACATAGAGAAGCAAGTTTATAGACTAAAAATCAGAGGGCTGAAATGGGGAAGGCTGTTAAAAATGTATTTGAAAGCTGTTAAACCAAAATTGTTCCCCGAGTTATGCTCAAACCATATATCATGGCTTTGTGTTCTTAGAACAAAGCAACTGAGTTGAATAATGGGTTCTCTTTGGGTGATGTCATGTTTATCTTCTTTCAAATTAGTTCTTTAATGTAGCCACCTGTCTGGACCTCAGGGTGTGTAATCCAGGCAACCTCACTCTCCAGAATTACTCGACAGCATCGCTCTCACAGTTGAGGAAACAAGTGTCCAAGTGTAAACCAAGCCTGGTGGCATAGGGTGTAATCTCAGCTCCTCAGGGGCTAGGCAAGACTGGTGATCACAAGTTTAAGGCCAGCATGGATAACTTGACTCAAAATTTAAATTATTTTTAAAAATTAAAAATGAGAGCTGAGGACACAGATCAGTGTCTGAGAGCTTGCCTAGCATGCACGGGGCCCTAGGTTCAATCCCCAGGCCAAATAAATAAAGGAAAGGGAAAAGAGTTAGTTTGTTATCCTACCAGACTGGCACCGAAAGCATTTAAAGTTTTGTCTTAGTCCATTAGGGCTATGGACATAAAATCCCATGTTCTAGGTAGCTTATAAACAATAAAATGTTAGCTAGGCATGGGGGCACAAGTCTATAACCCTAGCTATTGAGGAGATTGAGGTGGCAGCATCACTTAAGTTCAGGTGTTCAAGATCAGCCTGGGGCACATAGTGAGATTCTGTGGAAGGAAGAAAGAAGGAAGGAAGGAAGGAAGGAAGGAAGGAAGGAAGGAAGGAAGGAAGGAAGGAAGGAAGGAAGGAAGGAAGGAAGGAAGGAAGGAAGGAAGGAAGGAAAGGGACAGGAAGAGGGGAGGGGGAGAGAAGGAAGGAGAAAGGGAGACAGGGAGGAAGGGAAAATGAACAGAGACAAAGTTATTTCTCATAATGCAGAAGCATGAACAGTTCAAGGTCAAAAAACCAGTAGATTGAGCGTCTGGTGAGGGCTTGTTTTTTGGTTCATAGATGGTGCCTTTGTGATGTGACTTCTCACAGTGGAGGAAGTTAGCTGTCTGTAGCCTCTTTTTGTTTTAGTATTTGTTTGTTTATTTATTTATTTATTTATTTATTTATTTATTTATTTGCAAGAAGAGGGAGAGGGAGAGAGAAAGAGATAGAGAGAGACAGAGACAGAGAATAGGAGCACCAGAGCCTTTAGCCACTGCAAATGAACATGGGTACTGGGAAATCAAACCCGGGTATTTAGGCTTTACAGGCAAGCACTTTAAAAGCTGAGCAGCATCTCTACAGCTCTGGAGCCTCTTTTATAAGGACACTAATCTCAATCATGGGGGCTCTGCTCTCATGATTTAATCTCTTCCCCAAAGTCCCATCTTTTAATACTATCACTTTGGAGGTTAAAATTTTAATATGTGAATATTCAGATAATAGCAAATATTTGATGCTGGTAAGGGTTCTGTGTGACATTCTTCTATTCACTAGTAGGCATTTTAATTGGAAAAAATTTTTCTATATGCAGTTAAAATTAATTCATGAAATTAGTTGTGAACTCAGGATATATATTAGACTCAGGCCTTTATAAACAGCTGGTCTTTCTTCCTTAACATTTTGTTTCTCTTGCTGTCATCTGGCTTCCACTACTGATGCCCCACCGCTGTGACTGAATCTTTGTGTCCTTCTCCCCTCAAACTTGATGTTGAAATCCTAACCTAGAAGGTGTTCGTTTCAGAAGGTAGGATCTCCAGCAGCCAATGAGGTCATGAGGTAAGTGCCCTGCCCCCCATATGAAGCTAGGGTCTTATCCAGACAGCCGATCCTCCAGTGCCTTTCCCTGGGCTCATACACTCCAGAACGGTGAGAGATCAACGCTCCTTGTTTATGGGCCATCCAGTGTATCACCTAGCTCTTGCAGCACAAGCTGATGGCAATACCTTCTCCAGGCACTGGTCCTCTCTCAACTTGGATTTTCTCTCAAAGCATACCTGTTTGGTCTTGGATTGCACTGAAAGCTTGTGTCAGCTGGTCTCGTCTAATGCAGAAGTACACTAAGTGACATCAGACACAAGTTTAAGTTAGATGAATTCCACTGTACGCCCTCAAGAAGGAAAATAAATGTTTTTCATATGACCTGAGCCCCAAACACAAGTCAACTATTTCTTCTAGTACTTACTCCAAATGTGTTATCTGTTCCATTACTGAGGAAACATGGTTAGACATTACATGCACACAAAGTCATGTGCAGAATTTACTGCTGATTTCATGATAATATTGACACCATTGAATAGTCCCCTTACTCCTTTGTCTTAGGATCTGGCCTTGTTTACTCAATGTTCCTTAATTCAAGCTCAAACTAATGGATACTAAAGAGAGCTAATGGCTACTAATAATTTGTTTTTCACATAGAAATATTTTCATTATGGAAGTGGACTATTGAAATAACATGGCTATGGGTACAATATTTATTGGAGTACTCAGGGGGAAGATGGCTTTTAGCCAGCTTCCTCTTATATAAGAGGCCTTGCATTCCATCTTATTCAGATTTATGATTTTAGCTGATCAAAAAATGGTTCATTGTGTCTCAGATGCTCTTTTATATACTGTACATGCTTTTGAGATCATGCCATCCATGCATGGTTTAGCAAATAAAAGTAGCATTAACTAAGTAAGCATGTAGCAGGAACTTTGCTGTGTAAGTAGTTTCATTATCCACTATCATGTAATCCAGAAAAATCACTGTATGAAGTAGCTATTATAACTTGTTATAGATAAGGAAACTGAGATTCAAAAAGTACTGGGTTAGGCACTAGAGAGATTGCTCAGAGGTTAAAGGTGCTTGCAAAGCTTGCAGACCAGATTTGACACATCAGTATCCATGTAAATAAAGCCAGATGCAAAGTAGTACATGCATCTGGAGTTTGTTTGCAGTGGCAAGAGGTCCTGGTGCACGTGCTCTCTCTTTCCCTCCCTCCCTCCCCCTCCTCTTTCTGTCATATAAATAAAATATTTTAAAGCATTGGGTTGTACAATTGGTAAAGCAAAGGTTTAAAACTCAGACATGACTGATCACCTGGAAACAAATCTCTGAGCCTATCTGTGATTCATAGAGATGGGAAGACCCACCTTAAATGTGGGTGCTAAAATTCCATGAGTTGGGGTCCTGGACTCTGTAAAAAGAAGAAGCTGGCTGAGCAGCAGCATTCATCTCTCTCTGCTTCATAACTGTGGACTGAATGTGACCAGCTGCTTCACGCTCCTGCTGCCAAGCCTTGCCCAGCGTGATGGTCTATATCTTCTCAAACTGTAAGCCAACATAAACCCTTCCTGCTTCAGTTCCTTGTGTCAAGCATTTTACAGCAACAAGGCAAGTAACTAATATGATTGCCCAAGCCCGTTGTAGCATGGCAGGACTTCAAATTGTCACTAACTGATGGAGATTTGATACCACATACAGCCTTCTGAACTAGACTAGAAAGTCAAAATTCCTTTGCCACCGTGTACTACAGATTAAATAATACCTTCTCACATCTTTCTAACATTTAGCACTTGGAGAAGTAGCTTTAGATACATTATTTCATTTGCTTCATGTGATTTCATAAGACAAGTAGTCATTCTTGGTTTTATAAATGTTTCATGATTAGAGAGGTTAGAACTAAGTTCATATGGTTGAAAAGATGGACAACTTTTAGGTGGAAAGGATGGGCCATGAGCCCTGGCACAATAGGCAGAAAACATGAACCATTCTTGGGATTTTCATTCCCACAGATGAGCAGCCACGCCTGCAGGAGCTCCAGCAGGAATGGGTCTCTCTATACGCCTGTCACAGAGGTCATGAGCTAGAGGCCAAGAAACTCTGAGGACCCCACATCTCTCTATGGAAGGCTACTTCTGGTCATGCTGAACAGATTAAAACATTACAAACTCATACCAGGACTTGTCAGAATTTAAAATATTTCATTTCAATTCCCATAATGTTTTCTCCTTTCGAAAGTTGTTCATTTAATTAAAACCTTGGATGTTCCCCTGTTTTTCTCAGTGACTTTCCAAATTTCCAAAAATTATATCAGGCAAAACATTTATGTGCACATTCTCCAAACTGCAACATCCTTGTATCCCTTCCCAAATTTAGATCTCTCCAGCATATCTGTGTTTTTAAAAGCTTTATTTGAGGTTAAGAAAAAGTTAGATGGCATTTAGCTAGACATCCAAGAATACACCAAACCCATCTACTCCCACCAAACTCATCTACTCCATAGGAACTCCAAGGCAGAAAACACACGGAGAAAGAATAAGACTGAAACAAAACACCACTTTCTTATTAGCCAGCTGTGTGTGTCTCAAATGAATCCTATTTCCCATATACCACTGTGGGCCACAGGGAAACCCCACTGACCATTATTTTGTATTTATGTTCTAGTAGTAATAGTGACAGCCTTGGATTCCATCCCTGAAAATTCTCCCTCTGTCCACCTGCCAATATATACCAAATCGCATTTTCAGAGCCCACAACTGAAATCCATTGTATAATTGGCATAAGCTGTGGTTACACCAGAGCTAACACTGTGCTTTGTCCTTCCAGGCTGCCATCCTGTGAGTGGCTTTCAACATCAGACAACCACAAAGCTACCAGCACAGCGAGGAAGCTCTGACCATGAAATGGGAATAGACACGTGTAACAGCAGATTCCCCCTAATGAAATGTACAGATGGGATGGAGCATGCTTAAAACAGATCCCTTCCTAAAGAATTGGAAGGTCTGGGGGGGTTAAATCCAAAGTCAGGGGTTTGAGTGAGGACCACCACCTCCACCACCTCAGGGCTGTGGATGCCAGTCCACAATTTAAACAGATGGAGACTGATGCTTCTGTCCTCGAGAGGGCACATAAACAGATTAAAAAGAAATGAGATACCTGCTTGTTTTTCTTTCAGTCACTTCTCAGCCATCTATTTCCTAAATGCTATAGAAAGTTAATGCTATAATAATTCAATATGCAGGAAGATATAGCCAGGCCTGAATATCCAACATCCAGTAATTGAAGCGCATACCACTGAAGTTTTCAGTGATTGGTTTTGAATGTTCTTTTGTGGCTACTTTCCTATAGAGTTTGAAAGGTTTCCAACCCCTAACTTGCTAATTCCATGCATTAAAAACTGAAATGCGTCCAAATTTCCACTTCCAAAGAAACATACCACATTAAGGATAATTATATTAAAATCTGGGTGCCTATAAGCTGGAGCCTGAGATATTTCAATTATCCTTTTAAAAATTATGTAAAAATCTCTTCCTTGTGGCCCTTCTATCTTATGGAATCACAATATTTGAAGACTAAGCCAGAAAACTGGGTCTATTTGTGTGTGTGTGGGGGGGTGATTTTGAATAGGATTCAGTTAAATGACTCAGTAAAATCTTAGGCAAAGCACCATGAGATCACAAACTGGTTGCCCATGGGCTCATTTGGTTTATCTGGCACAGTTTTTATGTTTATAAAAATGTGGTGGCAGCATTCAGAAATCAGCTAGGATTCCTCAGTGGTATTCCATCATGACCTATATCAAGTAGGGAGGAAGAAAGTCTGCATTCTGTAGAGGGACACCTCTCTCACCTGTTCCTACCCCTCCCATGCTTGGAGGTATTAGAGCTTGTGAATGCTGGCCCAAAGCAACTCCACTGAGGATTTTATCAAGACCACCTGAAGGGGCCTCTCCATACCTGCCCCACTATCACTCCCCAAACCTCTGGGCAACCAGAGCCTTAACTGTTATCCAAACCACTGATAAAGTAGAAAGAAAGGTTATCTTTTCCAGAGGATATTATTAGCTTGTGTTCCATTTCTACCACAAAGGCAATAATAAATTCTACCATGGAAGTGTGTCTGGCAGTCAAAAACCTTCCATCAATTTACTAATTCATTTAATTTTAATATATCAATACAAAGAAGGAAAAAGAAGTCTTTCAGGCCAAATCATTGCACCCTGATAAAACTGGTATGTTATCTTAGTCTATGGCATACAGTTTGACTTCTTTTATAATTCATGTTTTACATCCTTGCTAGAAAAAAAAATTACAGGAATTTTAAAAAGGTTCTAGCCAAAGCAATTTCTTACAGGAATCTGTGTGAGAGCTGAGATGTTAATGTATTAAAACAGCTACCTTTGCAATAAATTCAAAAACAGCCCGAGTCTCCAAGTTTATTCTAGACTAGTGCTACTCAAAGGCCAGTCATGTGCAATGCCCAAGAGACTGCTCCAAATAGGGTTTTCATGCCCTGCCTACCGACCAAAAAGTGGCCGGATGGAATCTAGCAATCTGTGTTCTCAAACGACTCCAGTAGATTCAGATGTGAGCTAACCTTCAAGAATTGTGGGGAATGCTTTAGAATCTTCTGACCTCAAATGGATTTCTAACAGAATCCAAGGTGGTGCAGCCTCTACTGGTCACAGTGGCCCACTTTCAGCAACACAGCTCTTGACTAGTGGTTCTCAGCCCTGATTGTCAAAGAAAATCCGAAAAGAGCAAGAATGAGTCTGTTGACCAAGCCCCACCATGAACCACTTGGTTCAGGACATCCCAAGAGATACGGCCAAACCCCAAGTACTTTTGAAAAGTTCCCCTGATAACTCCACCATAGAGTCAAGTAGGGAGCAAATAATCTCTACAGTGGACTTCACCAGGCAATCTGATGACCTCATTTTGTTCTCTGGAAACATTCTGAGCCTTAAGAGACAATATGGTCAATAATCTCGGTTGTTTTAAGTCATCTTTTGTTGCAGTCTCTCATCAGTGTGGAGAGATAGACGCCCACAGTCATTTGCTGACCCTTTTAGGATTCGCATTTGAAGATAGTGTTATTTGCTAGTGGGCAATGTCAGCAAATATTTCTACCAGTAGGTAGAACCCATAGCTGTGAAAGTCAGACATCCTCCCAAAAGCACATTCCATGGCAAAAACTAACTATTTTGGCTGAAGAAGAGACACACAGATGTTCTAGTATTCTTGGTGCCACAGGAAACTCCTTCCAGGCAGCCTTGACAATTCCAAAAAGACATGCTTAACCCATAAACAGAAGTCAGCATCCTTATCAGTATGGTCAGGGAACAGTACAAAGAAGCTCAAAACAGTCTTGGGGGGGGGGGAAGTCATGGGGCAGTTATTTGAGGAGATGGCCTCTCAACATAAAATAATAAAAATACCTGCCGGGCATGGTGGCGGATGCCTTTAGTCCCAGCACTCAGGAGGCAGAGGTAGAAGGATCACCAGGAGTTCGAGGCCTCCCTGAGACTACATAGTGAATTCCAGGTCAGCCTGGGCTAGAGTGAGTCCATACCTGTCCCCCCCAAAAAAAACCTTTCAAGGAATTTAAAGAAGTTTTTATTAGAGGAGACATAGACAGATGACAGTGTTTATCCAAAATAATTCTTTAAAATATTATCAAATAAATATTCTATAGACCCAGTGAATCAAAACACCTTAAAACTTGTGTTCATTCTCCCTTGGAAAAAAAATGTATCACTGACAGTTCATCAGACAAAGGGAAGGAGCAAAGGGGGGATGCATATTCATGTGCAACAACGGAGAAAAAGACAAGGCAGGAGCAAATATTGATAAGCAAATATTTTCCTAGAAAAAGGGGGTATGTATATTTTAGCTTCATAAAAATATACTTTAAAGAGAAAAAAACTTTTTTTTTCCATTTTGGCTTTATTAGAAAAAAAAAGAGACTTTGTGTCTCCCATCAGAGCACACCCAGACCCTTTTGTGATATCTGAGAAACTATTGATTCCTCTATTAAATTGTGCTATATGGAAAAATCTTGACAAGAGCAATATCATTTATTAGACTAACAAATATGTTAGTTGAACCAGCTTTGGAGACTTCTAAAATCCATTATACAACTGCAGCTCTTTTTCAGAGACCAGGATGTATTACAGAGGCCAATTCTCAAGACACAATATGACTAATTTACTGGCACATTTCAAGAGACCATTATATCTTAGGAACTATAGAAAAATTATAACCTTCAACTTTAGAGAAAATCACCAACACCTGATGTGTCTGGACTGAATATCTCAACAAGCCAGATCTAAATCTAATATTCCCACCCTCAGCATTTCCTGAAGCTAAGAGATTTACAAAACAAAAAGAGAGGGAGACTACCACTAATAAAACTGACCAGATAACCCGAGCTATTTGGGGGAGAAATAAGCCATTAAAATGCACAAGATCATCAAGTCCTTACCCGGGAACTGCCCATTCACACCTGGGATTTCTGCATACTCTAGTCCACACTTTTCTCATTTCATTTTTTCTATGGACAATGAGATCATGGAGCCCTTTTAAGTCTATAAATGATACACCCTAGTTCTGGCTAAATCCATTATCCTCCCTGACCAAGAAGACATGCCAAGCTCAGAGCATCATACTTTTACAAGCTACTTGAGAGCTTGTTCAACCACTCCCCTTTGCAAAGGAGGTAAATAATCCCCAAATAGAGAAAGAGACTTACACCACGAGTCACAGGAATCACACAGATGGCCAAGCCAAATGTCCAGTGCCATATGCTTCCACTTCTCGGCCACACAAACTCTTTCTCCATTGCTGGGAGTACACTGGCACCCTAGGACACACATATGGAAACCTTCTTGGCATTAAAAGGTGAATCTTGCTTGGGCTAGAGAGATGTCTCAGCAGTTAAGGTGGTTGCCTCTAGAGCTACAGACCCTAGTACCCACATAAACTAGATGCACAAAGTGGCACATGCATCTGGAGTTCCTTTGCAAGTGGCTAGAGGCCCTGGTACACCCATACTTTCTCTCTCTTTCTGTTTCTCTCTCTCTCTCTCTCTCTCTCTTTGTATCTCTCTGCTTACAAATAAATAAATTTTAAAAATGTTTAAGTGATAACTTTATTGTCCAAAATTAGATACATTGTATTAGCAAAGATTATGATGGTATCCCCATTTCCCTCCTCCCTGTCCCCAATCCACTGGGTATCCTCTTCAGAGGGCATACTGGATCAATCCATGGGGTAGGGGGTTAAGGATAGCATGTGAAGCATCCAGGTCCCCCCCACACACTTTATGTGCTGTTGCTGAGGGGGCAATGTCTCTGGATATTCTCCCCCATTATGAATTTTACGTTCTTTCCACCCCCCTTCTGCTCAATTCCCTGAGTCATGGTGGGTGAGATTTAAGTCTGCTTTATTGCTGAGATTTTAAGGGTCTCTTTACTTCTGCTTTAGGTTGTGTTGGAAATCGTTGGTGTCTGTCTTGCTGACTTATCCTGGGTTGACTGATTAGCTGTGCTGATAGATCTCTTGCTATCCCGTCACTCTCTCAAGGGTTTCATTTGGGGCCTACACAATAAGCCTGGGGTGGTTTGTCTCTTGGCAGGATGTCAGCCTTCTGCCTGTGGCTCATTGGTGGAGTTGGAATGACCATGGCTCTCTCAATGCCTTCTGAAAAATACAAACAGACTCTCCATTGGAGAGTGAGATCAGTATGGGTTAAATGAGACACACATTTCTAATTTGTCAAGATTCTATTGGGATTAGCCCCTCTGTTGTTCTCTAGTAATGGGAGTTTCTCCTTGGGAGCCCAAGTTTTTGGTTCCCATAGGATTTTGGGTTGATTCCAATTCTTGGCTATAATGAATTGAGCTGCAATAAACATGGTTGAGCAAATGTCTCTGTGCTGAGGTGTGACATCTCGAGGGTAGATGCCTAGTAGAGGGATAGCTGGGTCCATTGGTAGCTCTATGTCCATTCTGTCCAGGAGTCTCCACACTGCTTTCCATAGTGGTTGAATTAGTTTGCAATCCCACCAGCAGTGAATGAGGGTTCCTTTTTCCCAGCATCCTCGCCAGCACCTGTTGTTGTTGGATTTTTTGATCATTGCCATTCTGACTGGAGTAAGGTGGAATCTCATTATACTTTTGAAGAATATATATTTTTTAAAAATGTGAATCTCTCCTCCACAGTCAATGATTGCTGCATGGTCAGTACATAGGTCTTGAACATATAATCAAATATGCATCTTCCAAATGTACAGCCAGCTCCTCTTAACCATGTGCTGGGATGGGAGAGGGTGTCCTTGATTTTTGAGGACATATGGAAAAGTTTCTAGGGATGCCTCCTAGCTCCCAAGCACAAGATGGCTGGCCCAGCCACTTGCCAGTCCTTCTAGCTTTTGGAAGACAGGTACTCAATAGACAATAGTGGCACTTCATCATAAACACTCAGTGGACCCAAATAAAGAATAAAAACTCCAATGCCTTTGTCTAAACCAAAGCAAGAGGCTCATTTTCAAGCAGACCATTAGCGGTCTTGGTCAGTGTGGTGGTTTGAATGTAAATTGCCACCCATAAATTCAACTTAATCCCAAATTGGTTGTTCAGAAAAGTTATGGAACATTTAAGAGGCAAACCTTGCTGAAGGAAGTGTATCACTGGAGCAGGCCTTGGAGTGTTACAGCCCAGGCCCATGTGCTCTCTCTCTACTTCCTCCCTGCTGATGTGACACCTGCTATCTGCTCCTGCCATGACTTCACCACCATGAGAGACTTCCCCTGGAAACTGTAAGCCCAAATCAACTTTCCTTCCCTAAGCTGCTTCTGGTCAGTTACTTTGTCCCAGCAAAGACAAGGTAATTAATGTGCTAATCATTATGTGCTAACAGAATACAGGGCAGGTAAATTAGAAGAAGAACCAGATAAAACTTAGTTCAATGAAAAAGAGGGAGAAGAAAATAGGAAAGGCAAGAACTAAGTAAAAAGGAGAAACACGAGAAGAGGAAAAGAGCTGCACCGTGTAAAAGAATGGCAGTGGAGTCTTCTAATAATGATGACTCATGTACAGCTAGCTTCTTTGCTCGCTGGGACCTTCTGGGCTCCATAGAAGGATTGCTTTTCCCAGTCTTTGAGTAAGTCTGTGTGACCAGTCAGGACAGAGTGAGTGGAAAGGTCTGTGGCTTATTTACTGCAATACGATGCCTCCTCCCAACCCAGAGCAGGGGAAGCAGAAGCATTTGTGGCTACAGGAAAGCACTTGCTATGCCATCAGCTTAGAGAAGCCTGGAAGTCTCAGTTTTTTCAGGCCAGGGCATGGCAAAGCAGAATAGTTCATATCATGGAGGGGCAGTTACAGAGGGAAGGGAATGCTGGAGCTCCACTGTCTTTCTCTCTTTTCTCCTTTGATTCCGTCTGGGTCCCTAGCTCATGGGATGGTGCTATCTACCTCCTACATGGACCTTCCTCCCTCAATCAATCCTCTCTGGCAATGTCTATACAGACACACCCACAGGTGTACTTACAAATCTTGGTAAGCCTAAATCCAATCAAGTTAACAATGAAGATCTGCCAGAACTGTGAGACACCTGTTAGCTAGCTCTGAATGTCAATTTCCTCATCGTCATTAACGTCATGTGGTTAGGACTAATGACCTCCACTCCACTTTCAATCCTCATGTTAACAGTAATAATGATAGCAACAATGGCACTAGCTAGCTGGTATTATTGACCAGTTATAAATGTCAGGCACAGAGCTTGGATACATCAACCCCTACACCTAAAGAAGACATCATTCACGATTTTCCAATGAGTAAACTGAAGCTCAAAGAGGTGAAGAGACTTACTCAAGGTCACAGACCTAGTAAGTGCCACAATTGGAGCCATAATCTTGTGGGAAAGCTAGTCAACTCCTGAGCCCACATTCCTTTCCTTTCCTTTCTTTAAATTGAGACTTTTATCATATGACATAATGCAAAATGGTCATATTTTCATCAGGTTGTACTCTTATGTTCCCTCTCCCCATTCTAACTGAAAGCCTTCTGCAGTGGGTTATCAGTAATCACTGTGGGGTGAAAATGTACCTGTCAGGCTTTGTGGGAGAACAACACCACAGAGTACACCATCCCAACCTGTGGCTCTTACCTTTCTTCTGTTCCTCTTCCACAGTGTTCCCTGAGCCTTGGAAGGCATGTAATACATGTCTTTTAGTGTTGTGCTCTTAGAAGCCTCTGATTTTCTGCTTTGATGAGTTTTGAGTCTCCTCAGTGTCTGCCATGGAGGAGGTGCTCAGTCTAAAAGCAAGAGAACTCATATTTTATTTATTTATTTATTTATTTATTTATTTATTTATTTATTTATTTATTTATTTATTTATTTACGATATAGATAATAGGTGTTCCAGGGCCTCCTGCCACTGCGAATGAACTGCAAATGCATGTGCCACTTCATGCATCTGGCTTAATGTGGGTCCTGAGGACTCTAACCTGGACCAGCAGGTGTCGCAAGCAAGCACCTTTAATCACTGAGCCATCTATCTCTCCAGCCATAGAACTCATATTTAATTGGTCAATTTTTCTGTAATGTTTCCTGGGCTCTAGCTAATGTGATAGAGATGATATGTCTCATGATAAGCAGTCAGCTTTCTTTTCTTGTCATACTGATGGGTCTTGTGTCTCCCCAGTATTCACCACCACCTGTACAAAGCAGATTTTTCTAGCCAAGAGTCAGAGCAGCATGGATCAAAAGGGATAAACATAGACATTTAAAATACTTTTTAAATATTTTTACTTATTTATTTATTTGCAAGCAGAGACAGACAAACGGAGATAAAGACAGACCGGTGGGGAGCATGCCAGGGCCTCTAGCCACTGCAAATGAACTCCAGAGGCATGCATCACTTTGTGCATATGGCTTGATGTGACAGGTATAATCTCTCCCTTTAGCCCAAGAACAGTAGAAGTTTCCCTCTAGGGTCTATGACCTTCCAAGCCATAGCCTTCTGACTTGGTTCTCAGTACCAGATATGAATTCCCTACCACTGAGTGGGCCTCATATCCAATCAGAGAGCAGCTGATGACCCCTAGCCCGTGGGCCACTATTGTACCAGTATGTACATCTTGCCTGGCTGATTGATTATTTTAGCTTGCAGGATTCCCTGCTCATCTACACTGTTGGTGACCTTTATCCCTCAGCAGCTTGCTTAGCATTTTCCAGCAGTATGAGAGCTAGCCAGCAGGGACAGTTCCAACAGGATCTCTGAGCCCACAGTCTTAACCACTCTGCCATAGCTATCACCATAAAACATGTCTTTTACTGTCACCGAAAGAAAATTAAGCATGAGAGACAAAGTGGGTGTTTTTAACTTGCTCTTAAAGACATGAACACTACACTCCCTTCAAGTCCTCAAAGAGCAAAAGTACCTACTAGAAACAAAATAGAACTATTACTTTCCAGCTCTGCTAGGAAATGAAGTACTTTCATTTTGGCTGTAAATCCTTCCTGTTCTGTGTTTATCTCTTCCCCTTGTTTGGACCACAGAGGGGACAATGTGTGTCTTCTCTTTAGGCTCTCCCATCTTTCTGCCTATGACCACTGAGTCAACCTCATGTCCTTCCCATGGCCTCCTCAGGTGAGTTTGGTTACTGGCAATTTGTAGCCTTGTGTTCCTGGCTCTTCAGGGCCAGGCATATCTTATCTAAAGCACCTCTACCTGTCACTCTTCATTTGGACCAGTGTTGGTTACTTGTGTTCCTGTCTGTCCTGAGAACTAAATAAGAAAATAAACCAGCAAACATGCAGGGGCATTTTTCTCTAGGCTTGTAATGAAACTTCAGGTTGACTAGGTATTTGGTGAATCTGAGAGATCTAACTTTTTAATTAAAAGTTGTTTCAAAGAGCACTTGAGTCGAAATTCTAAGTAACTGCCTGCCAGCTCCAGCTAGCATGCCTAGGAACCCAGCAACAGGAGACTGGAAGGAGACACCTTACAGCACAGAACCTGGATAGTTCTTTGTGACAGTGAAGCTGAATGACTGTATTCTAACAGAGCAATCTCCCTGCCACAGGGTCCCTGCCTCATGTCCATTCTGTTTGTCTGCACAGTGTGTCTGATGAGTATCTTAAAATGCTTTAATATATTGTCAGTAGTTTTTGAGCAGATGGTGTCCCATAGAATACAGACTTCAGGCTTGTCTTGAAGTCAGATGATCTGGAAAAACACTCAGTGTACCTCTCCCCTACTCTGCAATTGTCGGGACAAGGAGGCAGTGAGTATCAGGCAGAACTCTCTGGCTTTCTACAGATGCTGCCAGTCCCTGATGTCACACACACTGGCCTGTTGTCATCTATTTGTTACCTCCCTGGATACTGCAAGCCCTTGAATCAGTCTGTTTAATCCATGTTGCTGGGTAACTGAGGAGAACCAGGAGATTATGTACAGACTGTACATGCTGAAAGCTTTCTGAAGATTCCTAACATGGGCGCTCTCCTCTCCCCTGATTAACTCCACCTGACATTGTGACATTGAGCCTAGAGAGTAAGGCTCACCAAGACACTGATCTGAACCTAACATCCCACCCTCAAATGATACCATTGAGAATCTAATAGGACATTACCTCTGAGTTCTGGGTGCTGAGGACCATGATCAGATCCTGGGTCAGTTGCAGATCATGTACCCAACCCACCCCTGTGTCCTAGTCACACTCGTCGTATGCATCTGGGTGGGTATCATGTGCCTGCACTGCTCTAGATATCAAATATGTCCTTGAGAAGTTCACAGATTTATGGAGAAGGATAAACAAATAATGTTAATACCTAGATACTGGTAAATGTTGGAAAGAAAAATAAGTAGAGAAGAAGCGTTTGAGGGTGACATGGGTCCTGTTTTAGATGCAGCAATTAAAGAAAATTTAATAAGGTGACATATGGACAAAGGACTAAAGAAGATGAACATGTGATCCATGTTCATATTTGTGGCAAGAGTGTTCCAGACAGAAGACCAAGTCAAGAGCCTTGGGGAAAAATGTTCTCAGAATGTGGTAGGAAAGCCGAGGATGGCGTGGCTAGAACAGAATGTACGAGTGATGGAAAGAATGGTGATGAGATCATCTGTTGGTTGAGAAGTAAAGATTAAAAGATAATCAGCCCATTGAAAGCCCAAAGCCCACACACGGACTTCTGACTTCTTTTTGTTTGTTTGTTTAAAAAATTGTTCTTCAAGGAAAACACAGCAATAGCCAATTGGAAACCTACTTAAGTCTTCAACTCCATTTTCCTTTAAATTGAGAAGCGACTGACTGATTTACTATTTTAAACAACCCCCGCTTTCCCCTTTAAATGTTTACCATCTACTCGTGCTGAATCCTTCCAAGGAGATTTCTCCAGCGTTTATCTCCAGGTCCTGATTTTGCTCCTTTTACCAAAAACTGCAAAACACAACTGCATCATGCATCTTAAGGGCTAAAGTAAAAACAAACAGGATCCAATGAAGACTTTAAACAGGATTGATGTGATCAGTCTTTAATTTTAAAAGAATCATTGTGATGTGTCCACATGACTTGCACATGAATTCTCCAAACATTGTTCTCTAGAGACAGACTTGAAAGCAAATCTAATGCTATTGCCTGATAAGTGGATTGCTAAACTGTGGTGTGTCCACACAATGCAATGTTTCCCAGAAATTAAAGTGGAATAAACGCTGGGCATGGTGACATACACTTGTAATTCCAGCACTTAAGAGCCTGAGAAAGGAGGAATGCCAAAAAATTCTGATCTGCCTGGATTACAGAATAAGACCGTGTCTCAAAAAACTTGGGGGATGCTTTGGTTGCAGGACCCTGAATGATTGCTGAGCTGGAAGCCTCCTCCTGCTGACCAGTTGTCACAGTGCTATAAATGCTATGTAACTTCTGAGGGAGAAAAGTCATCACAGGTCTTAACCAGCATCAGACATCATGAGTGAAACAACTGACCAGCCAGGCAAGATGTGCCTAGGAGTGCAATCGTGGTATGACTGTGTGGCTATAACCTGATTGGATCTGAGGCCTGCTCCATGGAAGGGAATTCACACCTGGGACTGAAAACTTGGTCGAAGCTTATGGTTAGAAAGGTAACAGGCCTTGAGGTTAAGCCATCACTATTGTTTGGCTAAATGAATATGTGTGCACATCAAATTGCTCTCTAAATGTTATGGTTATGTCCACCTATTAGTGTTGTTCTCACCTTTGGTCAGAGAAGCTTCTTCTGCAGTCATTGGTGACTCCTAGGGGGACTCAAGACTCAGTAAATGACAGTTGAGTGCATTGAGACATCTCTGTCATGCCCATCAAAGCCCAGTGAACATGAAGGAAAAGGGGCAAAAAGAATGTGTGAGACAGAGGATGGGGAGGAGTACTTTAGAAGGCTACCTTCTGGGCATGAAGTAAACATTACATTCATCATCTCACAGTGAGTAATTAATTACGTGCACAAGACATGCACAGCACTGGTCCCATCAACATTCTGTCATGGTAATGGAGGAGGCCAAAGAGAGAGAGAGAGAGGGACTCGTTGGAAAGAAAGGGCTCAGTGGAATGGAAGAGGAGACATGAAAGAAGGCAATGGGAGGGAATTATCATCAAAACACATTGTATGTATTTATGAAAATTATCAACGAAAATATTTTAACAATGGGAGAGATAAATTAAGCATTGATACTACAGCATGAATAAACCTAAAAAAATATTAGACTATATGAAGGAAGATAGACAAAAATGGCCACATATTGCATGGTTCCATTTACATGAAATATCCAAAAAGTACAAAAGTCTAGAGATGCAGAAAATAGGTTAGTGGTTTTCTGGAGCTAAAGATAAGGCTCGGGATGGACTACAAGTGAATTTGGGGTTGTTTTCCCTGCTGCTGAGGATCAAAATCTAGGGCCTTGAGCGTGTTAGGCACACACTCCATCACCCCGACCCTTAGCACTTTGAGACAGAATCTCACTAAGTAGTTCAGGCTAGTCTTCAATTTGATAAGTAGTTCCCGCTGGCCTGAAACTCAGGATCTTCCTGCCGCTACTTTCCATGTACTAAGAATATAAGCATGTGCCACCGTGTCCAACTGAGAATTTTCTAGAAATGGGTTTTGGGGTGGCTGTACCACTCTGTGCATGCATTAGAAACCACTGACTTGTTTTCATTAACACAATTGAGTTTTATTATAAGTAGGAAATCAAGTCTCTGGGCTGTGGAGATGGCTCAGTGGGTAACGTGCTGGCTACTCATGTGAGAACCTGGATTTGGACCCCCGGCACCCATGTCAAAGCAAGAGTGTGGCAGGTGCCTGGAACCCTAGTGGACCTTTGGCGAGAAGAGAGCCAGTGACAGGAGACCATCCCAGGAGCTAGCTAGCCTGACAGATACAGTGATAAACAACAACAGACCCTGTCTCAAACAAGGAAGACCAACACCAAAGGTGTCCTCTGACATCCCCAAGTGTCACACACACATGAATGCACACACATCAGAAAAAAAAATCACGTCTCAATAAAGTTGTGGAGTTTTTCATCATTCTGGCTACTTTGTGGAAAATAAGCTTTAGAAACAAGATATAAAACCAGGGACCCCTTTACGGGCTCGTGTAACTATCCATGTGAAAATAGCTGATGACTTCAACTACAATGTCAGTGGAGGAGGTAACATATGGACGGACACTGGATATCTGCAGGCAGAGGTAACAGAGTGAAGCATGTAAGAGAAAGGAAGCCAGGGTGAGATCGTGTCACCAGGTTTCCATTTACTAAAACAGGGTGTCTGTGAAACAAGAGTGGCTGTGGGAGGCGTGGGAGACATAGAACCTCTGTCTCAGAGTGGGAAGGTGAGGTGCCTGTCAGGAAAAGGAGTGCAGAGGAGAAATTGAGTCAAATTAAATATGAAGGTGTGGAAGCCTCCACTTCAACTCTTTCAATACAACAGCTGCAAGGGGTAAAATTCACCCACACAATATGTATACACACATATTTTTGCCAATAATAACATAGCAAAACACACATATACTGTTAATTTTAATCAGGTACTTTTAGGGTAAAAACCTTGGAGCAAGGAGGAAGGAAATGGTAGAAGGAGAGAATATCCATTTCATGTGTGCTATTTTCATGAAGTAATATTCAATAACAATGCCATGATGGAGTGAGGACGCATACTGTCACATGATGTGACTCATTCTCAAAGTCATAGACAACAAATAAATTTCCAATTAGAATTATAAAATAAAATATTAAACAGTGTATTTGGCAGCTGATCCACTGTCCTCTCCCCCAGGATCATAAAATCATTGAATCTTAGACATGTAAGGAGCCTGAAATGAAAGACTAAGTTATAAAAACAAGGCACAAAGCCCCCAAAAGACGAACCGACTTGTACATGAGCATGGACCTAATTTCTTTAGGGTTGTTGAATTTAAAAGTCACTCATGAAAAAAATAATAAATCAATCGAAAGGACTCTGAAACATGAAACAAGAAGATATCTTGCTACACCCCAAATCTTCTCTACCACTGGAATGAGGTTTATAATAAACAGGAGAGAATTTTATGAAAGCACTCTGGAAATATAAATCAAAATGCTAAATATCTGTGTCTTCAAACTTACTGATTTTACTTTTAGAAATTTATGTAGAGAAGATACGTAGAAAGTCAATAAATATTGTTTCCCATATTTTTATTCTATTGCCACTAATAATATAATAGAAAACTAATAATAAAATACATTGAAAATAAATGGAGATGGGCTGGAGAGATGGCTCAGCAGTTAAGGCACTTGCCTCCAGTGCCTAAGGCCCAGGGTTCAATTCTCCAGGACCCACATAAGCCAGACTTACAAGGTGGTGGCCCTGATGTGTTTTCTCTCTCTCTCTCTCTCTCTCTCTCTCTCTCTCTCTCTCTCTCTGTCTCTCTCTCTGCTTGAAAATGAATAAATAAAATATTAAAAAAAAAAGAAAATAAATGGAGAGTTTATAAATAGGATGCTTCAAACAAATTAAGATATATCATACGGTAGAAAAACTATGCAATCACAAAAAAATGAAGTGTCTCTATGTTACTAATGTGAAAAAATTAAGGCATATTATTAACTATAAAAGGAAGTATATTAAAAATAAACTGTTGAGATTTGTAAATTTAAAAATAATTCTTAAAGATAATAGCACATAATATAACTACTTGAAATACAGAAAGTCATGTGTGTCATGTGGGCAGAAAGGGAGCAAAGGCGAAGGGGACAGAGATGAAGATGTCTGAAAGAATGTTTGAAAAACTGCTAGTCATGGCTACCAATGAAAAGAAAAACTTGAATGAGTTTCCTTTTGAAGTTTATAATTAGCTAATCAAGCCTATTTTCTGCCACATTTCATTTTAATGAGGAGCAAAGAACTGAAAGTTGGATGCAGGTACTTTAAGTCGATCAAACTGAGCTTGATAAGAGACGAGATTCAGGGCTAGGGCTGGAGTTTGCCTGAGCATCCATAGCGTTCCTCAATATCAGAAGGATGTGGCCCAGAGATGGCAAAAGCAAGTCCTCAATTCAGAAGATATGAGTGAAAAAACCAGGAGGAGGGAGGCAGGAAAGAAAGGAGTCAACGATAGTTAGGATCCAGGTGAGCAAAGGTGACAAGGCCAGGAACCAGCTGGCCAGCCCCCAGGTCCTCTCACAGGACAGTCTTCATCCAGTATCAATGAACTTGCATGTGGAAACTAAAAAGTGGATCGCACAGAAGCAGTGGCCGGAAGAGTATTCAGCAGTCTGGGGAGGCCGAGGGGGAGATGAAAGGGACAGTTCACGAATACAAGGGTGCAATGGGACTGGTCGAGTGACATTTCATGCTCTGTAACACATTCAGGTAACTATGGATGACAACAATTGCAAATTTCAAAATGGTAATAGAAAGGATTTTTATTGTTCCAAACACAAAGAAGTGATAGCTGTTTGACATGGCAGAGAAAATCCTGAGCTGATTACTGATGTGTATGGAAATGTCACATTGTACCATGTAAGCACAGAAAAATATTATGTCAATTAAAATATTTCTTAACAAAAGAATGATAGATGGTTTCTCAATAGCAGCCACTGCATTACCTCAGCCACAGCAATGCATCACCCACCAAAGTTGGACTCCTACTGGAGACTATGCTTCCTGTGTGTGCGCAGAAGCCCCCTTTTCACTGATTGGTTGGCTTGGAGTTTGCTGGTCTCTGTTGTGATGGAAAACCATTCATAAGTGACAGAGCCTTTGAACGCTTCCTCCTGAGTCCTAACCCCCCAATCTACACATGCAGAGTTGCTTTCACTCAGGGACTCTGGCATCACAATGTCTGCATGCCCCACTTAGACAGTACAGACTCTTGCATGGCCTCTAAAAAATGCCTGTTCCTCTCTTCCAAGAACCCACTATGTCCTCTCCCCCCACCCAGTCCAGTAAGAAAACTTGAGGACAGAGATCCCTTGGTATCCATGGGGAATCAGATGCCAGCATCCCCATAGATACCAAAATCTGTGGTGCTCAAGTTCCTTATTTAAAAGACCATAATATCTGCATGCAAGCAAGTTACTTGTATGCTCTTGTATATTTAAAATCATCCCTGGATTACTTACATCTAACACCATGTGCATGATATGTAAATAGCTGTTATACTATATTTTTCAGAGAATAATGAGAAGAAAAAATGTTTGTAGGTGTGCAATATAGATGTAATTTTGTTAATTTTACAAGTCTCCAGTGGCTAAACTCACGATGCAAGATTTGTGGATATGAAGGACAACTGTATTTCTTTTCTTTTCCATTAAAAACATACTTTGTGGTGTAAGTCCCTCCCTCTGACCACTTCCCCCACCAGAACAGGTACATACCCCAGCCTCCTTTGTGTGGGTTGTGTAATTGGAGTCAGTGATGTGCCTCCAGGATAATCTCACAGTGAGCAGTGTACTGTGGGCAGGCCCAGTCCGGAGAAGAATGTCCACCAAATCATGCCTTTAAGCAGTCAAAACTGAACGTCCTTTTCAGGCCCCGTGGGGTTGGATCAGCAGGCTTGCAGGAGCTTTGTGCCTGGACGCCAAGTCCTCAGAAAGGTGGGCCCAAGCAGGGAGGGCTGGAGCTGTGCCTGAAAACCATTTCAAACTGTTACAAGCCAGCCCCGCCACACTGAGGGCTCCTATTCTGCTCTCTACATGGGTCTGAAGTTTCTTCAAAGCACTCAATTAAAAAAATGTTGCATCTATAAAACTCAGGGCAGACTATTATGGTGCAAGCAGCTGCCATATGATTAGAAACACAGGAAATGTTCTGAGGAAGGGACGTTTGGTGCTATTAATTGTTTAGAGGCTCCAAGTATGGTTCCCAGAAAATGAAGCAATGTGACAGTTTGTAGGGTTTGTTTTATCTTCAAAAACCCAATTATGATAGGGGTAGGTACTCATTGTAGAAATGTTGAACCATGCAGAAAAAAATAGAGAGAAAAATCGGGATCATGATCTTATCCCTCAGAAAATCACTCTTGGTGATTTCTGGTATCATGGGGTACCATACTTTTTCTCATTTTTAAAGATATAATCAAGATGGTGAACCTTAAACATTAAAATCTGAGTTTTCACATAATGTTGGTTTATAAACATTTCACATTATTTTTTGATTTTTATGAATATTATTTTAGTGGTTATGTAATATTCAGCCCTATAGATGTGAAATCATTAGTTAATAATTTCCAAGGAAATTATTCTATGATAGATACCTTTGAATTGCTCCCGATGCACATTAGATTGTCTTTTGAATACAGCTATTCATCCTGCTCTTTATTTAAGACCACAGCTGAAAAAGTGAATTCTAGATTTTTATTTTTTTTCAGAATGGATTTTGAATAATATAAATAGATTTATACAGGTGAAACTAAAATTACTGATAAAAGCATCCAATAATTTATTTTGTTTTCCTTGTATTATTTAAGTGAATTGAAAGATACTGAACAACAAAGCTCACTTTTCCCCAACATATCCTGGGATAAGGCACCTTCACTCATTTGCCTCTAAGTCTGCTTGAGAACACTTCCAGATTTTAAAATAATGAAATCGAGCAATGTTCTGAGAATGCAT